>JALIZH010031170.1:0-269480 GCA_030522465.1 Rhipicephalus appendiculatus | reverse complement strand
CTATGCAATAAGACAATAAAAGAGGACAGCGTTTCATTTTTTAGAAGGATTGAGCAGGTTACTCCAGCACAACAACAAATATAACTGAATAAAGCATGGCTCATGGCTTACTGATCTGCCACTACCAATGTATTAATGTACTTTGGCATTTTATGTTCCAGGTTCACGTGGGCTCCGGCATTCTAATGAAAGCCGCCAAGCTCCGTTATATCATGCGGAGCCAGAACGAAATGAAAGTGGCGAGAGAAATGGCTCGGTATTTTTGGACTCCTGCAGAAATGCAGGAAAGGAGTCTTACTGGGCAGCCATGCAGACGCCAGGCAGACAGCGTGGGCAAGCTACAAGCCACGCCACAGAAAGCAGATGCAATAATGAGTATGCTTTTATATTCTTTCTTTCCAGAAATAATAAACTATACATAATAACTTTAAGCATGACTGACATTTCAAGTGGCTTACAATGAAAAAAAAAAAAAAAATTGAGTAAGAACTATACGTGCAGCTACATGTGTATGTGGCACCTTGAATGGCTCATAGGTGTCATACACTGTGATGACTGAAATTGTGCATGCGTTACAATGTGTCACTCTCCAATTCATGCTCCTCTAGGACAACAGCTTGCTTATTTTGCCAATTATCGGAGCAGAAAGAGCTAGTTGTTACATCAAAGCCTACCCTAGTAGTCACAAGCGGCTGCCAAGTTAAGTGTTAAATTCTAGTGCATTTCTCCGGAATGTTGAGAACACGTGACATAACTTGTTGCTGGTAGTTGAGCAAGTAAAAAAATTATTGGACTAAGCAGCTTGCCATCAGTGGTGCACTGTTTGGACGTACCATGTTGGAGGCTATAACAATGACACATGGCCATGGAGTGGTTTATGCAAGATTCTTGCAAATGCAGATTTGGCTTTGTCTTCAATTGCACTGCCGGGCAAATTGCCAAACTACTAATTTTCAGAACAAAAGAAGCTCGCAGTGTTAAAGAGGTGTTGTAATAATGCATTCGGGGCCTTGTTTGGATGACGAGAGTCTTGGGGCAGTTGAAAGCAGGCAATTTGAAAGCTTCCCTGTAACCTAAGTGCCACGAAGCCTTAGTTGCACAGTCAAAACGAAGACAGTTTGTTCTCAACAAAATTTATGAGCTGCCAGCCGGGACTTTTGGGTGAGGTTAACAGACTAATCGAATTAACAGAAGTGTACTGTAAAGAATTTCACAGTATTCAATTCAATTTAATTTTACAGTCATAATTTGATCCTTGCAGATGTCATCCAGAAGGTCATCGAGGACTGCCCGTCCGACATCGAGGTGGCCAAGAGGGTGGCACTCGGACGCAAGTCGCTGCGCAACATCTTTGCGGAGATGGGCCGCTTAGGTCTAAGGAAGCGGATGCCAGCCTGATGAGGCTAGCTAAGATTTCTTTTTCTTTTTTTTTAATCAGTATACTGGAAGTGCTTTTGTACAAATATTAGATCTTAAGGACACTAAAGGGCAAAACGATTTTTCGCATATTAGTTAAGTACAATTTCACAATCCCAAAAACACCACTCTTACCGTGACACGACGCTTGGTAAGCGAGTAAACAAGGGAAAAGAAAATGCGGGTGGAGACGCCACCTTGAGATTCCCGCACCAAACACCGTGACGTCATAGATTCTGAAGGCGTCTACCGAGACCTACGTAGCTTCTAATCGACAAAAATGAGGTGTATTGTCATCTGTGGGTGCCATAGACCTAGCATACGATGTTTCAGAAAATTTCATTGAGCCAATGTCGCGAAAATACGGAACATACATTTGGAATTTCTGACGTCACGCGCACATATAACCACGCCAAATTTAAAAATAAAACTTCAACCTTGATTTTCTCCGCTAATAATGAACTTATGATAGTGAAACATATGGCATTAGAGTTCTCAGAGTGCAGTTTGTCAATCTAAACCAAGTCATTGTTTCGCTTTAGTGTCCCTTTAAGGTGAGACGTGGTTCTTAAAGTGTTTTGTTAATGGTTAGGTGAACAGAATGGAATTAAAGGGCCCCGTCAACAGGCTCCTACTTTTTTTTAACACCCCCCAAACAAGCTCGCTAATTCGTACAGTAGATCGCGGCGATCAGTTTCCCGAATATTACAGCGCTGCGCGCCGCGCAGACCCTCCATTTCGAAAAACAATTCCCGCGCTGCTTTCCTACACCTGACCCATCCTCCTTGAACGCGCAGTGACGTCAAGTCGGCGATCGCCGACCTGACGTGGCACTGAGCTCGTCGATTGGTCTTTTGTCCTACGAAACAGCGCCTTGGCCCTACGGTGATGCAGTTTCGGCCACGCAGTACGCATTTTCATTTTCCTGTGCTGCCCTCTGCCGTTTTTGCAGAGCCCGAGACTACCGGGAGAAGCCGTATTGCTAGAACGAAAGCCTCTGAGATAAAGAGGCGTCTCGCTACTTTAGCGCTAGGGAAAGGGTCGTCTCTTCGCATCGCGCTTCCTCCCTGCGCCGCTGACACGTGCTCATGTGGGGGAAGCCCTGCTCGGTCGTTGGCTGCGCTCCGATGACGTATCACTGACGTCGTGTCACGTTGCCGAAGTGGGCGGAGTCACGACGACGGGCTACGCCTCCCCATTTCTACGGCGGAGAAGGGTGGAGAGGCCGCGCGAAAATTTGAAACCAGCTGAAACGGATGTTCTGACCTCTGTAACTTCCTTATTATTGCGCATATTCGCAAAATTCTTGCGGCAGCAGGTTCACATAGCAAAAGTGCACATATTTCTCTCTATAACAATTTTTGGACCTCGAGGTTGTTGACGGGCCCTTTAACAGTTAATTGGAATAACTAAATTAACAGTAACTGGAATTAACAGTTAAGTGTCAGTCAGCTAGAAATTGTTCCCTCTTCTCTCTACAAATGATGCCATACACCCAAATGACCGTGCTTATACTCAAATTTCAGTCATTTACTGATTGAGCATCGTGAGCTATAGTTACCATGGTTGCCACGAGAAGCCAGCAAGTGCCTGCGCCCGCGATCACACTGAAAGTATGCCACGCATTCGGAGGAAAAAGTGCTCAAGGTCATGACGTGTGCGCGATGCAACTTCTTTCCCCCCATGCTATATATTCCTCCCTGCTTAGCTTCCAGCTCGCTCATCGGGACGAGAGAAGAGAAAAAGCAATTACTGCGTGCGACAAATCTCCAACTGCGTGTGCTTGAAGGATCGATTCAAAGATTTTTTTGAGGCGGTCAATTGGTGAGGTAATTAGCTCATTTAATGAAGCCATTCGGCGGTTCCAGGGGCCATTTAATGGCATCTTCAGTTACAACAGCACTTTCATCTCTGATTTATTTGTTTGTTTATTTATTTATTTATTTATATATGTTATAAAAGGCAAAATAAAGTCAGTGATTGGAATGCTTCTTGTTTTATATACTTTATTTCACCTGGTTACGCATGGCACACTCAGAACATGCGAAAACGCGTGCGCTTTCTCGACTGTGCCAGTGTACCCAGTGTGCAGTATGCCCAGTGTACAGTGTACCCAGTGTACAGTGTACCCAGTGTACAGTGTACCCAGTGTACAGTGTACCCAGTATGCAGTGTGCCCAGTATGCAGTGTGCCCAGTATGCAGTGTGCCCAGTATGCAGTGTACCCGGTATGCAGTGTACCCGGTATGCAGTGTCCAGTGTCCAGTGCCACACCGGTCCGATAAACAGGTATGGCACTGGCCCAGTGGCACTGGTTTTTCCAATAGGGACGTATGTAACTACAGGCAACGCCTCCTCTGTTGTATCAGTGGCAGCCAAAATGCGCCCGTTCCAGCCGTTTACCACCCTCTCCATTAGCCCTTTCCTACTCTCACCTATCGCCTAGCCTTCGCGCGTGCATTGCGTTCATGGGGGAGAGCACCCGTCATGTAGTGCCTCACGACGGAATCATATGAAGTAATTATCTGTTCAGTTGTGTGCAGATCCGTGGGGCGGCGTCTTGCATCCCTCGTGTTCACTATGTTGGCGGTCACGCTAGCACTGTAAGAGACACGGTGTTTTGAGATAGCGCGTCTCCGTTCGTGGTGCTATGCGGGCAACCAATGGGGGCGCGTCACAGCGACGCTGCAGTGCATCCGCTGCCTTTAAGATGTGCCACACGAGCGCTGTGAGGCGGTGGTGGCATCGCTTCGAGCTGCAAAGAAGGAGCACCAAGAAACAAATTGGACAGAGACATGATATTGGAGAAGGAAAACTTCTCTATCGCATCTCCGTGCGAAAGCGCTCGGACGCACGTGTGATGCAAGGAGCCCTACCCTACATGTGGCGTCGCATCACGACCACTCCCTGAACAAAGGTGGACCGCGGCTCCCATTGAGGGGCGAGCGTTTGCACTGGCTTTGAATAAAAAGAAACTCGGCAGATCGCAAGTACCACGAGAATCAATGTTATGCGAAGCATCCGAAGGTAAGGTGACTGGGTTGTAATTTTTTTTATTGAGCGAAACGTAATGAAATGACGCTAAAGATATTTGTAAATGTTGCACGCACGGACATGCTGAACAGTCGCATACGTTTCATACAATCAGTTGTTTACAGTTGTGTAACGATGCCAACAAAAACATGGGTATTGCCAACACCAGAAGCCGTAAGCTCATATCTAGAACTTGTGCTTGCAAGGATGGTAGCCCTGGACAGCGCTACGTAAACCAACTAAAGTGGATGGCACTTAAGTATACAACTGACATTAACCCGACATGACTCCTTCGTCATAGGAGTACGTATGTAATGTTTATAAAATTAGATAGCCAGCACTGCAACCACAATATACGTTTCACCAACATTACGCCTGCATAGGGTATTCTTCCAAAGCAGTTTCGAGACCTGACGTGGCTCTGTGGTAGAATGCTTGATTGCCACGCAGAATACTTGGGTTCGATTCCTGCTGGGACTCCGATTTCTATTCTTTGTATTCCTGTCGTCAACACCGCCTGTGTCCGTTTTTCTTAACGCTGTCGCCCTTAACTTAACAGCGTCAACGCCACCGATGTCAGTTTCTCTTAACACTCTCGCATTTAAATTACCAATGCCTGTTCTCGCTGTTCCTGGGTAGATATAAATAGTCTAAGTCCTGTGGCGCACACCGGCATTCCGCGGCCAGTGGTATACGGGTATGAGCCACACGTCTTTCGAGAAATGAGTTTGACGACGTACGCGATGGGATTTTCACGTTATTCATGTCATGACCAGCCAGACATATTCGTCAATACTTCTTACCCTCCCATACAAATTTTGGTCTACCCCAAGTTAAGGAAACCATCACGAGAGCACCCAGACGTAGGCGGCTAGATAGATAGATCGGTACGTAGATAGAAACGCAAAAGTTTTTACGGTATGCAAAGAATTGCTTCGCATTTAATAGAGGAGGCTTTGATGCAAGAGACGGGCCGTCCCCAACCTCCTCCCTCTTCGTGTGCACGCCTAGGTTCCGCTGATTCAACCTGTGCGCTCATGCGGCTTACTTGTGTAGAACTCAATGCCATCCATGTACTCCTTGTTGCTACATGGGCATTTCCACAGAGCAGATGTGGATTGCGTTTGTTCTTACCGTATGCCCGTGCGGCAGGCCCGTAGCCGGTGGGGGGGCGGGGGGCTGCCCTATGGGTCCACCCCGCCCCCGAAATTCTAATGGAGTGGGTGTTTCACTGAGCAAATAATAAAATTAGGTGTTTTTCAAGGCCATCAACAAGTCCCCCCCCGCCCCCCCCCCAAAAATTCCTTACTACGGGCCTGCCATGCGGTTTCCCTTTGTTCCGTATCATACTTTCCGTATATTTCGTATCGCCTTATGTGCCCCTCCATATATTAGATACGGGGTCCGTCTGTTCCTCACGACTAAATCCGTATACCCATACGGAGTTCCTTATGCACCATATATCATTCTCCATATTTGCCTTAGTTTCCGTAAGTTTCCGCATAAATCTGTAAGAAATCCGTGTATTTTCCGTGTAAATCCGCCAGAAATCTATATATTCCGCTTGGGGAAATATACGGAATCCGCATGTTTTCCGTAAGACAACATATGGAACGTCTCAGTAGGGCTCTTTTACAGCAGTTTTATAAATATTACATTTTTATTCCTATGATTGAGCAATCCATATTCAAGCATTGCTCGACACCGGGGGAATACGTGAACGAAAGTTGCGTGTGATACTCACATCGTCACACCGTAAAGCGCACTTCATTTTACAATACTACACGCCCATGCTGTAACGTGAGTTCTGACGTTAAGTCAGAACATCAGTTACCCAGCGAAGTCACGAGTAGACGACAATATAGTTGACATTCCTGGTTAGCCCACGATGTGCACACCTATTCTGCACTTAACATCGATCCACATCGTTACACTTGCCACAAAGCCGAAAAATTGAGCATAGAGTATTACTCGCCGGCTGCTTCGCATTACACCGATTCCAACGAGGCTTAGGGTGCCCGACCTTTTTTTTTTGCTTATGGCGTCCATATCTTCAAAATTAGAAGTTTTATCCTTCAGAAGGTAGTTAATTGTGCTTTGTTCCTGAGGAGCTCGCCACAGCTTTGTGCTTTCATTCCACTGCTTGGAATCTAACAGTGCGCATATCTGACGTAGTTGCTTCCGCAGTCTGCACAACACGTACTGTAGAAATTGTGGAGTTGCGTGTCCAAGGTGTTATCTATGTTTCAATAAAAGGAACGAGATGTCCAGGTGTAAGGAGGAAGAAGAACAGTACTCCGTAGTGGGCCAGCTCCTTAGCCAGAAGGTCCGGGCGCGAGCTGTGGGCTCCCGTGCTGCGATTCTTGTGTCGGTTGTCGACGCCCGCTTTCAGCGACCACAGGCCTCCTGCTGAAGAGCTATTTGCGCCAATAAACCCCGGTTCAGAGTGGTGGAGGTGCTGGGTACTCAACCTGGAACTCCGCAACAGGACACTGCCCGCTCTCCAAGAAATGGCCGATGAAAACACCCAGCAAGGCACGACCCAGCCTCCAGTGGTCGTCGTGCCCACTGCGCTACACGTGCGCGACCCACCTTTTTTCAACGGCACCGACGAACAAGACGTCGAAGATTGGCTGTCGACATTTGAAAAGCTGGGTGCGAGCAACAAGTGGGACGACGCCTCGAAACTGCAGTATGTCACCTTCTACCTGAAAGAGGTAGCAAGCCTCTGGTTTAACAACCACCAGTCCGAGTTCACTGCTTGGAGTGTTTTTAAGCAACGCATCGTCGACGTGTTTGGTCGCCCCGAGGTACGGAAGCTCCGTGCTGAACAGCGCCTGCGGGGGGCGAGCACAGCATCAGGGAGAAGGCTTCACAAGTTACATCGAAGACGTGCTCGACTTGTGCAAGCGCCTTAACCCTTCGATGAGTGAAGCAGACAAGATTAGGCACATCTTGAAGGGCATAGACGACGACGCCTTTCAGATGCTGCTGGCCAAGGACCCGCGGACCGTGTCTGAACTCGCTACTCTGTGCCAGAGCTTCGAGGAGTTGCGGAAACAACGGGTCTTGACACGGCGGCCAGCCGCTACAGACGAAACTCTCGCGGCGTTGACCCTCGGTAGCGAGCACAACCTAATGTCTGAAATCAAACGATATGTGCGCGAGGAGGTGGCTCGACAGCTTTCGTGCCTGTCGTATCTACCGACAACGGAACCCACTCCTGAGCGTCTCGCACCCGCCATCAGACAGGTGATACAGGAGCAGGTCTCCGAGGCACTGCCGTCCGCCTCCCAGACAACACCTGTCGCCGCTCCACTGAGTTATGCGGCTGTTGCTGCTACTCCGCCGCGACCTCTGCCTGTGTCGACATCCCAACCTGTGCGAGCACCTACGAAGCCATTTCCTGGAACGCAGCAGTGCTATAACGGAAACCCATGGCGCACACTTGACAATCGCCCGATCTGCTACGCATGCGGCTATCCAGGCCATGTCGCGCGCTTTTGTCGCCGGCGCTACGCAGCGGGCCCGGCTGCCCCGAGGTACTCCGACTACTCTTTCCGGGCACCGTACGACACGCAAGAACTGCCCCCTCGATGGGACCGCCCGCCAGCAGACCTGTTACCATCCGAACAAGACCACCGCCCTGCTGCCGAGTACCGACCCACTGCCGAGTACCGACCATTCTCTCCCCGTCATGCACACTCACCACGCCGCCGTTCTCTGACACCTCTGCGTCGCCGACCTAGCCCCGTGGAGACGGAAAACTGACTGCCGCAGCTCCAGAGGCACGAGCTGCGTCATCGTCACATTGTACAAGTCCTCGCCTGTCCCCCGCCAATGTTCTGGAAGTGTTTGTCGAAGGTTTACGAACTATCGCGCTTGTTGACACCGGTGCCGCCATATCTGTGATGAGCCGAAAGCTTTGCCGCTCGATTCGAAAAGTAACGACGCCGCCTTCCGAGTTTTTGCTGAGTACAGCGAGCGCGCAACAAATTCGACCGGTTGGAGCATGTACGGCCAGAGTAACTATTCAAGACGTTGTGTACCACATACAGTTTCTGGTACTGGCCACTTGTTCTCATGACGTGATACTCGGATGGGATTTCTTGTCGCGCCACCACGCCGTAATTGACTGCGCTAGCGCTCAGGTGGAACTTTCGGTGTTTCCCGATGCCCCGTCTACCGACACTGAACAAACTCACGTCGGCAAGCTTCTTGTTGCCACCGACACTGACGTTCCTCCTCTGAGTGCCGTCATTGTCCCTGTCGATCGCACTGAATTGTCTGGATGTACCGTTGTGTTCACGCCGTCGGACGTTTTCAGTCGCCGTCACGGTACGTCTCTGCCATATGCCGTTCTGCCGCCTCACGAAGATGCGACTGGAATTGTCGTTTGCAACCCCAGTTTATGCCCTGTCACCTTACACGCTCACGAAACGCTTGGCCACGTTCATCCAGTAGATGGCAGCGCTATAGTGCCCATTGAGTCTCATGAAGCTGGCCAACAACTTCAACTGAACGCTGTCACTCCTCGTTTAATGCCGGATGACGTCTCCTCGGATATGTTCGACCGCTCCATCGACAGCAAGCTTTCTCCGGATCAACGGGACCAGCTTATAGCCCTTCTTGATGAATTTCGAGATTCGTTCGACCTTCCTCAAAAGGCACTGAGTCAAACGAACACAGTTGCGCACGCAATCTACACTGGAACGCACCCTCCTTTGCGGCAACGCCCCTATCGGGTATCACCAAAGGAACGTACTATAATTGCGGAGCAAGTGGAGGACATGCTTCAGCGCGGTGTCATCACGCCATCGTCTAGCCCCTGGTCCTCACCTGTTGTACTAGTGAGGAAAAGAGACGGCTCGATTAGATTTTGTGTCGACTACCGGCGACTGAATAAGATTACGCGGAAAGATGTATACCCTCTTCCCCGCATCGACGACGCCATCGATTGCCTCCAAGGTGCCGAATTCTTTTCCTCACTGGACTTACGTTCGGGTTACTGGCAGGTCCCGATGGCAGAGTGTGACCGTCCCAAGACAGCGTTCGTTACGCCAGATGGTCTATACGAATTCACGGTAATGCCATTCGGTCTGTGCAATGCGCCCGCAACGTTTGAAAGGATGATGGACAGCATTTTACGCGGCCTAAGATGGCAGATATGCTTATGTTACCTTGATGATGATGTCGTCTTCTCCCCAGATTTCCCTACACACGTCGACCGTTTGCGCATAATTCTTCAGTGCCTTACTAAGGCAAACCTTCAGCTTAATCTGAAGAAGTGCCGCTTCGGGGCTCGCCAACTCACTATACTCGGCCATGTTGTCTCAAAGGATGGAATACTTCCAGACCCGGACAAACTTCGTGCGGTCGCCGAGTTTCCAAAACCGACAACACTCAAAGAACTGCGGAGCTTCGTCGGCTTGTGCTCTTATTTTCGTCGGTTCGTCCGTAACTTTGCGTCGATAATAGCACCACTTACGAAACTACTTGCTGGCCCTGCTAACCTTCCTAATTGGACCCGAGCATGTGATGAGGCCTTCGATACATTGCGCTGCCTGCTTACGTCACCACCCATTCTGCGCCATTACGACCCCACTGCTCCGACTGAAGTGCACACTGACGCTAGTGGCGTCGGTCTTGGCGCAGTACTAGAGCAACGTAAGCCCGGCATTCCAGAATACGTCATCGCATATGCAAGCCGCGCACTCACAAAAGCGGAAACCAACTACTCGGTCACCGAGAAAGAGTGCCTCGCAATTGTCTGGGCGTTAAGCAAGTTTCGTCCTTACTTGTACGGACAGACTTTCGACGTCGTGACCGACCATCACGCACTCTGTTGGTTAGCGTCTCTGAAGGATCCTTCCGGTCGCCTTGCACGTTGGGCTCTTCGTCTACAAGAGTTTGACATTCGCGTCGTCTACCGATCTGGGCGAAAACATTCTGACGCGGACGCGCTCTCTCGATCACCAGTGCAATCCAGTGAAGATCCGCACTCAGAAACTGACGTTCCCATCGCTGCCATTTCCATCACGAGCATGTCATCTGAGCAGCGTCAAGACCCATGGATTGCCTCTCTCCTTAATGTCCTTTCCGACACTTCCACCTCTGCGTATCCACGTGCTCTTCGTCGTCAAGCCGCCCACTTTACGATACGAGACGCGCTATTATACCGAAGAAACCACCAAGCGGACGGTCGTAAATGGCTCTTGGTTATACCAAGCCACATGCGATCTGACGTATGTTCGTATTTTCATGCAGAACCGCAACATGCTCACGCTGGCGCGTTGAAAACGTACGAACGCCTCCGCCGGTGTTACTACTGGCGTGGCATGTACACCTTCGTCCAAAAATATATCAGATCTTGTCCATTGTGCCAACAACGGAAGTCATTTGCCCCTTCACCTGGATTACTGCAGCCTCTACCATGTCCGGCACGCCCTTTCGACCGTGTTGGCATCGATCTATATGGACCGCTTCCTTACACTGCAGCTGGCAATCGATGGGTAATTGTCGCAGTGGACCATCTCACGAGATACGCTGAAACAGCTCCGCTACCTTCAGCTGGTGCTCGGGACGTAGCCAACTTCATCTTACGATGATTCGTCCTGCGTCACGGTCCACCACGCGAACTACTCAGCGATAGAGGGCGCGTGTTTTTATCCGAGGTTCTTCAAGAACTCCTTCGCGCATGCCGCACGGTTCACCGCACCTCTACAGCCTACCACCCGCAGACAAACGGTCTGACAGAGCGCTTCAACCGAACGCTGGGAGACATGCTGGCAATGTATGTCAATTCAGACCAATCAAACTGGGATGTGGTGCTCCCATTTGTAACTTATGCATATAATACCGCGACGCAGTCAACAACAGGCTTTTCGCCTTTCTTTCTTCTATATGGCCGTGAACCATGCGCCACTCTTGACACCATTTTGCCTTATCGTCCGGACGCTTCCGAATTCAGCCCTGTTTCTGAAATTGTGCAGCACGCCGAAGAGTGCCGTCAGTTGGCCCGTTCATTCACCTCGAACAAACAAGCCCTCGAAAAAGAACGCCATGACCGCGACCAGCAAGTCCAGACTTTCGCCGTGGGCACGCTCGTCTTGCTCCGCCTACCCTTCCACTCTCCTGGCCTGTCGTCCAAGTTTCCCCGAAGTATCACGGTCCTTACCGCGTCGTGGAACGTCGCTCTCATATAACATATGTGATTGAGCCAGTCAAGCCATCCACAGACAGGCGCCGTCTTGGTCGCCAGACAGTCCACGTCAGTCGCCTCAAGCCGTATCACGACCCCTTCCTTCTGTCGTCACCTTGATTCGCCAGGATGGCTCCCCTTTGTCGCCGGGGTGTTGTAAGGAGGAAGAAGAACAGTACTCCGTAGTGGGCCAGCTCCTTAGCCAGAAGGTCCGGGCGCGAGCTGTGGGCTCCCGTGCTGCGATTCTTGTGTCGGTTGTCGCCGCCCGCTTTCAGCGACCACAGGCCTCCTGCTGAAGAGCTATTTGCGCCAATAAACCCCGGTTCACAGGCAATTAAACACACAAAACGCGCTCTCCGAAGGACATAGTTTCGGAATTGTCGCGTTTGTTGTGTGTAGCGTTGTAGGCGTGGTGGCCCGGGGTTGCTGCTACGCCGCGCTTAGGGCAGTTGTTCTAAGACGTAATATATAATACGATGGGCGCCAGGGGAGATTTGTTACAACGGTGAAGTGCCGCACGTATGGGAAGACACGACGCGCGTTGCGTTTCCCTCTGGTCGGGCAGCCTTGTTCAATAACTCTAACATGCCGCGAGTAAGCAACCTTACAGCCCAAGTTCGGCGTCCAATCATTGACGCTCTTCTGGCTGTCACACCGCTTTCTATGATTCCGCTTTCGCCGTACAGCTACCACAAGCATCTATGACAACAAGGGTTTGTTTAATCATTGATCATGGACTTTAGTCCTCGAGATACAGATGAACCACCAAGCATCTACGTGGATGCATCCACGTAAAACGGTGCTATAACTGTCAAACACCAATTGACACTGTGCAAGCTCTCTTATATCAATGCACAGCAAACATTCAACTACTTCTGTAAGGACAGGTTTCACTTTCGTGTTATACCGATTCCTATGACGGAGGGATCAACCATGTTTTTTTTTTTGAATCAAGAAACTCGCAAGCAGACGCTGCCTGCGTCGGCTTTGCGAGGCGAGAGAGGGGGGAGCGTAGGAGAGGAGGGGGGGGAGGGGACGCGCATGCGCATAGGGGATGTAAACGCCGCGGGAGGGGGTGCCTAGAGGAGAGAGAGGGGGGAGGGGACGCGCATGCGCAGTGAGGGTGTGGACGCCGCGGAGAGGGATCCCTAGAGGAGATAGAGGGGGGAAGCGTAGGAGGAGAGAGAGGGGCAGGGGACGTGCATGCGCAGTGAGGGTGTGGACGCCGCGGAGAGGGGATGCCTAGAGGAGAGAAGGGGGGAGCGTAGGAGAGAGAGGAGGAGGGGACGCGCATGCGCAATGGGTGTGTAAACGCCGCAGGCGGCAGGGATACCTAGAGGAGAGAGAGGGGGGAGCGTAGGAGAGGAGGTGCGTGGGGAGGGTTGTGCATGCGCGGTAAGGGTGGTCAGGACGCACACCACCACCACAGGACGGACGGACGGACACCGGACGGACGTGAGCATGAGACATTACAGGCTTTCACCTTAAAATTTCGCATTTCCATGAAGGGAATCATGACGAGTGTACAAAGCACTGGGGATCATTCTTACCGTAAATCACCAGTGACATTGCCCACTCGCGCATGTAAATGAGAGACAACGCGTATGTACGGTATATACAATTTCTTTTTGCGGTTGAACCGCCGCTTCCCGCGTGCTGAACACCGGGGTAGCAGCTTGTTGGCGTTGCCGTTGTGCCTTTCGCGGGCGAGAGCGCGTTCACGATCGTTTTCATCCATGGCAGAAAGAGAATGTGTGATCTGGAATGCGCTTATTCTTCATCATTATGAGCGTCATCGTTATGACGTATAGTGGGTACATTCCATGTGCCGTGCCGTGATGGCAGAAAGAGAATGCGCAGTCTGCAACGCGCTTGTTCTTCATAGTCATCAGCATCGTCGTCATGGTGTATAATGGTTACCTTGCATGTGCTGTGCCGTGATGGCAGCGTCATCGTCATCGGACTAGCGTGGTTACACCGGGGTAGTGATGGACAAACCTCGAACTTAACCCTTTGAGACGCTATGTACACAATCGTGTACACCACTTGTTTTAGACGCGAAGCATCTTATGCTCGGGGCTATGTCCATCCCTCCCGCGTCCCACGTCCCGCGTCCGGCCACTTTCATGAAGTAGGGAAGCACCCATTATGCGAACCAGAACACTGTAGTAAAATGAAGGCCGTCAACTCTAGCAGAGTCATCAGAGTCATGGTCGAGAGCACAGAGAAGGTGCTTAGCAGTGGCTAGGCAGGTGGTGCCTGTCGCCCAGGTTGACCCCATTCCTTGAGTCATGGCCGAGAGCACAGAGAGGCTGCTTAGCAGTGGCTAGGCAGGTGGTGTCTATCGCCCAGATTGACCCCATTCCTGAATCTTGCTTGCATGTGTTTGGAGGGGGCTTAGTTCATCCCTCCTTCCCGCGCCCCACACCACCACAGCGGATGCGCGAACCCCTACCCCTCTCTCTCCTACTCTCACCCCCTTCGTCTACTCTAGGGATCCTCTACTCTACAGACTCTACTCTACGTTTTGGACAAAATATCTTTCTCTATGATTCGAACGCAACAAACGCGCGCCGCGTTGTGCAAAAAAGTTTTCTGTATGACTGCAACGCTACAGCGGCCCCATGTAGCGCCACGGCCGGACTGGAAAGACGCGCGCGTTCCGTTTACGGAAAGCGCGCTTCTTTCCAGACCGGCCATGGTAGAGCATGCTGCATCATTGACGCGCTTGCTGTCTGTCGTTTGTGCGTGGTTAGTCATTCCCGTGTTCATCTGCTGATGCGCAACGATACCTGGCTGTTGCTGTGCACCAAACTGCAAGTCAAATTATGACGAAGGACCAAGTGTTCGAGTGCACAGGTTTCCTTCAGTCTGTTCAGACCCAACTGTGCGGGCAGCGTGGACCAGAGCTATTCCCCGGAAGGACTTCTTGCCAACGAAGTACGCAGTGGTAAGCATTCCTTCTCTGTGTTGTTCCTCAGGGTTTTCAGACATATCGATTTCGTTAGCACAGTGCCCAAAGTATCCGTTGATGGTTGCATGCTAGCGAGAATTCCGCACTTGTCGGCGCGCTTGTTAATTCTGCGTTTTGGTCGACCTCATATTTCTAACACGTTTTAGGGGCGAAGCTCCTTATACCGTGGGTCTTGCGTCCCTTGTTTGTAGTAGCCACCTGCGTGATGACGATGACGCTGCCATCACGGCACATCACATGGAATGTGGTGTGCCGTGATGACGATGACGATCGCGATGGCATACAACACATGGCATCGCGATATGGCCTCACATGCACATCGTTTGACCACATGCAACCAACCACCATCACGTCTTTGATGATGTACCTCAGGCGTGCGTCCCCTGTAGTTTGTAGTACGTAGTAGCCACCTCGATTTGCAAGGTCCTGTGTGATGACGATGACGCTGCCATCACGGCACACCACATGGAATGTACCCACTGTGCGTCATAACGATGACGCTGATGACGATGACGATCGCGATGCTATACTACACATGGCATCGCGATGGTTTACCGATGAACCTCCGGAGCTTCGCCCGCTGATCATCATTCACTCTGTGCATATGCTGTGTTTTTAGGGGCGAAGCTCCTTATGCCGTGGGTCGTGCGTCCCTTGTTTGTAGTAGCCACCTGCGGGATGACGATGACGATCGCGATGCCATACAACACATGGCATCGCGATATGATCTCACATGCACATCGTTTGACCACATTCTTCTTCTTCTCCTCGTCATCATGGCTCATACCCAATGCAGGGGATTGGCCGAGTGGTAAGTGAATTTATTTTTCCCGTGTTTTCTCTAATGTATTACTCATAGAAGCTATATTTACCTAATTTATTGAATTGAGGTACGAATTATTGTTAATGAAATGTTTAAACGAGAAGAATTTAGCTAGATACTCTTTAGGATTGCCTGAGGAATTCGTCAATGGCATAGAAAACATCTCTGTGGCTGTAGCCCAGGGTAGAGGCACCAAAAGAAAAAATAACTGATTCTGATACCTCCAGGCCCAGATTTCCAACCAACCACCATCACGTCTTTGCCGTGGGTCGTACCCACTATGCGTCATAACGATGACGCTGATGACGATGATGATCGCGATGCCATACAACACATGGCATCGCGATATGGTCTCACATGCATATCGTTTGACCACATGCAACCAACCACCATCACGTCTTTGATGATGTACCTCCGGAGCTTCGCCCACTCATCATCATTCACTCCGCGGATGTGCTGTGATTTTTTTTAATTTTATTTCAGCTGTGTGAAAAGCATTTCTTGCCATCGGATTACTTGAATACGACATCTTACACAGACGTCAAGACAGCAAAAGTTGTCGACGTCACCGTGAAGAACAGTCGTCTGAAGCAAACTGCAGTTCCGAGCTTGCTTCCCAACTGCCCTGCCTACTTATCGCGTCCGCAACCATGCGTTCGGGAAGCACCGGCTGTGAAAAGGGCGCCCTTGGAAGCCGCTTATTTGCACAAAGCAATAATGCTTTCGCAGCAAACGCAAACAGAAGAGGAAAGGAAAAATAAGCTCAATAGTCTCGCGGACTTGCTCAACGCCTTGCCAAAATTTAAGCATTCAGACTTCTGGAGTGTAATCCACAAGGACTCCAAGGTTTTCTTTTTGGACTTGGCTCTCCATTCTACTCCAACCATCCGCACTTCGGTGATTGTGTCTACTGACCTACGCATGGAAGTAATTTTTGGTGAAACGGTTGTGAGAAATTGTGGTGATTGCTATTCCCCGAAAAGATATACGACTTAAGAGATTTGAAGAGAGTGTTAAAGATCATCGAACAGACTCGCAAGGATATGAGCGCTGCGCCTTCTGAGAAAGCCCGTCATCTACTGAGATTGGTGTCGACGTTACTAGAGGAAGTAAGTGGCGAACATATTGCATGCGAGTTGCGAGAATGTTATTTAGAGGTGCTGAAATTATTGAAGAGTCAAGTTGATCTCATTTTGAATAATGCCGTCCGTTATCCCCCAGATTCATTGATTTTTTCTAGTATTTTGTTCGCAATTTCCCCTCATGCATACAGATTCCTGAGAAATTCGATGAAGCTTAACCCTTTCAGCCCTGGATTTTTTATTTTGATCGGAGACTTTATTTGTGCTTGTTTTCATATTAGTTAATAGCTCAGAAGAGCACAACCGAAAAATTGAGGCAGTGGTGCAATTATTTATGGATTAATTAACATGGCACCAAATTAGGTCATCAGGCCTCAGTGCTTGTGAAATGAGAAAAATGGCTTCTTTATTCGTGCTACTGACTAGAGTAGACAAAATGTGAACTAATGACATATTTTTCAGTGTGATACTCGTTAAAACAGCTTCGCTACGTCGTCCCGAAAATGGCGCTTACCCGCCTCAGCTTCCGCGCCTCGGCTTCACCCAAGACTTCGGTCAAGCTTCTTGCGTTGGGACCAAATCATAAACAGTGCTAGGTTAAACTTGAAGGACAGCGGTAATTTTCCGAAGCCATAAACAGCGACTCGCAGAGGGACTGCCTGTAAGCGCGACGAACGTAGACGCGTCACAGCCAATGGTCCGGCCCATCTCGATAGCGTGAGGTCACATCGGCGTTCGGAGGCCTTGATATTTTTTCTAGGTGGCTTGGCCAGAGTCATGGCCGAGAGCACAGAGGCTACTTAGCAATGGCTAGGCAGGTGGAGTGTGTCGTCTAGGTTGACTCTGTGGCGAATGTGCGACCTCGCAGACCGGCGAAGTCTCGGCCTTACCAGACAGAGAGCGAGACCCGACACGACCACTGTGATCAGAAGTATTTTAATGACTGCTCGAACGCTAGCGCGCGCAGGCCCCTCTGGACGCGGCACCTGCCTCGTGCCAGAGTGAGCGTCTCGTCGTCTTCTATATGCGACGCCGATGCAGCTGCCGCTACAGAGGGCTCCCCCCTAGAGAGGAGGAAAGTCCGACGAACGATCGGAACTCCAGGAGACACGATGTGTCTTGGGTGCGGCGTCAGAAGGTAGCGATCCGGAATGCAGTAGCGTTGCGTCGCACGATGGTGGGGCCGTTCCTTGATCTTGCTTGCATGTGTTTGGGAGGGGGCTTAGTCCGTCACTCCTACCCGCGTCCCACACCACCACAACGCATGCGCGTCTCCTTCCCTCTCTCTCCTCTCCTACGCTCACCCCCCTTTCTCTCCTCTAGGAATACTCTACTCTACGGTGCGGCGCCAGCGTCCTACACCCCCACAGCGCATGCGCGTTCCCTCTCCCTCCTCTCCTAAGCTCACCCCCTTTCTCTCCTCTAGGAATCCTCTACTCTACGGAGCGGCCACCGCGTCCCACACCCCGACAGCGGATGCGCGTCCCCTCCCCCTGATCTCTCCTCTCCTACGCTCACCCCTTTCTCTACTCTAGGAATCGTCTAATCTACGGAGCGGCGCCCGCGTCCCACAGCGCATGCTCGTCCTCTCGCCCTCTCTCCTACGCTCAGCCCCTTTCTCTGCTGTAGGAATCCTCTATTCTACGGAGCGGCGCCCGCGTCCGACATTTCCACAGCGCATGCGTGTCCTCTACCCCTCTCTCCTACGCTCACCCGCTTTCTCTACTCTAGAAATCCTCTACTCTACGGACCGCTCCCGCGTGCCGCACCCCCACAGCGCATGCGCGTCCCCTCTCTCTCTCCTCTCCTACGGTTCCCCCCATTCTCTCCTGTAGGAATCCTCTACAGAGCGGCGCGCGACAAGTGGTGCGACAGCTGCATACTTCGCTGAGGGCACCACGGTAGTTCCGGGGTATAAAAATGACGGAGCGCGCCTCATTTTCTCTCCTGTGCAGCGCCGCGATGAGCGCCCGGGCCGCTGCCGCGAAACGAGAGTGGCGACGTTTCTCCCGCTCAAGCAAATCACTTCGCCGCTCCTTCGCATCCACTCATGGTTCCCTTTAGCGGGAGATGGGGGGAAGTTTTTAGATGTGAAGCATCTTGTGGCGAAGCTTAATCCGGTGGTGGTGGTGGTGGTGGTGTGCCGCGTGCCCACCCTTACTGCGCATGCGCGAACAGTTAAAAAAATAAAAATAAAAAAACCTCCTCTCCCCCTCTCTCTCCTCTAGGCATCCCTCCCCGCGGCAACCACACCCACACTGCGCATGCGCCGCCCTTCCCTCTCTCCCCTCTTACACTCCCCCCCTCTCTCCATCCCTTCCCGCGGCATCTAACTCCCCCCTGCGCATGCGCGTCCCCCCCCTCTCTCTCCTCTCCTACGCTCCCCCTCTCTCCTCTACGCATCCCTGCCCACGGCGTTCACACTCCCACTGCGCATGCGTGTCACCCTCTCTCTCTCCTCTCCTACGCTCCTCCGTCTCTCGCCTCGCGACGCCGACGCAGGCAGCGTCTGCTAGCGAGTTTCTTGGTTGAAAAAACCGACTGCTCGCGCTGCACAACCGTTCACTGGCCATCCCGTATATATAGCAATGGATCTTGACCTCCAAGGTGGTGCCGGTGGGAGATTTCTCCTGTGCGTTGTTGAACAATAAAAATTCGCAGCGTGCGCGTTAACTAAAAGCGGAGTGCGGGTCTCTGTGTCCAGTCGGAGTCTTCTGTCTCTCATTGCCCATTAGCAGCGATTGGCATGTTCTAGTAGGAAAAACTGCTCCATCACTGCCTGCTTTGCGCCTCCCCAGTTTTCTCTCCTGCGCAACGCTGCGATGAGCGCCAGCGTCAACGCCGCCGCCAGTGTAAGCGTTAGCGCCCGCTGCTTCACATCTACACATGGTTCCCTTTAGCGGGAGATGGTGTAATTTTTTTGCTATTTGTATCAACTAAGGGCTATGAAAGAGCAAGATGTATCGAGCTATGGATGAATGAAACCTCCTGGTTAATAAATTTGTCTTCATTTGACTTCATTTTGCTGTGTCCTTTTGCGTTTGATCACTTTGCTGAAGGCAATACCACGTTCGACGAGTCATTCAACGGGCCGCTTTCTTCGAGCGATGTGAAAACTAAAATTATCCTATGCTCAAAATGGACATAACCAAGAATGAATTTGCACTATATTTCCAGACTGAGGTTTGATTCTATGTATGCCAAAACGGAGCGTGAATGGTTTCAGAATAAACAGATATTTAATTACAACCTAATTAGAACTATTCACTTTAACACACACAAATTGGCATATACCTTTCCTGCCCGAGAAAAAATAGAATACAAAAATTGCTAACTTGCTAAAAAATTATTGATGTTTCCTCTATTATGGTTCAGTTTTCAAAGGTTAAACTGTAAGAATTGGAGCTTTTGACCCAGAAAACAGACCCGCACATATGTGCGGGCTGGGCTTTTATTCATGTGATTCGCTGCAGCGAGGAATACACGCATAACGGCTAAGACAAAGCAAAAAATGCGTGGTCAGCGCTGCGAATGCAACATTTTAGAGTATTGTGTGTCATTTGTGAGGCACAGGTATAAGTTCCACTTCATAAAACGCGTCCTTGAACAAGAAGCTACACTTGACAGCCTGCAGTGATGTGCAGATGTCAAGCTGTATACTGATCGCCAGTGGTACGTATAGCTGAGTCTAATCGCTTGCCTATGCCGGGCGCCTTTTAGAGTCCAGTAAAGTGTTCTAAGGATTGATCTTGTGACACATTTTTTCTTTCCGCTTTCAATTCTTGGGCGCCTGGTGACGAGCAAAGTTCCTCAGAAATCGGATGCAGGCCATGATCAGGTCCATACCTAAAGCTGCTTGATCTTTTGCACACTTACTTGCAAAGTTGTTCTATGTGTACAACTAGGGCACACTGCCGTTTTGTCAGCAGTAATTACAAAGATCTTTGCATTAAATTAGTGTGAGAAAGTCGGCAAAGGAGTCTTGACAACAACAAGAACGTCGGCTGTCTCACCACTTCCAAGCAGGTGAGGCTTTGCAGCCGAATGTGTCTTCTTCCAAAAGACATCAATTTCACTGAAACTGGCAGGATAGGGTGACTGGTCACCTGACCCAGTTATTACGAAGGCGACTGCTCAAAAACTCGCCTTCCATACTCCAGTTTTCATCACTAAGTAGGCTCGAACCACGAATATGAATCTCAGTCAATTCGTCAACGGGGTCCCTACCTAATTCTGACGCAAGACATCAGGAGGCTCAATATCTCTTCTATGTCTTCATCATCCTCTAGTTTAAAATCTTGGCATGTGAAAAAAAAAGAAAATTCAGCGCCCACAGAAACTTGTTGCCTAAGTTAGATAATTTTAGCGATTTTGACCCTCAATGTTATTTATTATCCTTAGAATTTCACTGGCGATACTGAAACTCTATATGGTAGGCAATGTAAAATCTAATTCTCTGAAATATAATGCATGTTGTCACAACACATTCACAAAATTAATATTTTCTGCGTAAATGGAGACCACAATTCACGCACATCACTTCGCGACGCTAACTTCAATTATAAGAAAACATTAGGAAACACCAACCAAAGAAGTGCCAATAAGATGCCAAGAAAGCTATTCGCAATAAGAAGACAGAATGCGCAGCCGCAGCCACGCGCGAAGGAGCCAAACTGTGCCCCTCTGCCGTGCATTTCACGAGGACTAAAGCCCAGCCCGCACAAACGTGCGGGTGAATTTTTCACGCTTGAGTGCACAGCGTGTGTGGTAAGAACGCGCAAATTTTTTATCGAAGCATGTTTTTCTAAATCTTAATATTCCTTTCATATGCATACACTCCCGAAAAAAAATTATGAGAAGAGGAGCGTTGATTTACACGTCTGAGGTAGCTGCTGTTGGCGCACGTGCTCAGACGGCATTTTTCGTGGAAGATTACTCGCCCTCTGGTGTCGAAATTATTGAACTACTGAAAGAGATATGTTCGCGTAACCTTTGACTTCAGCGGCACAGAGCTGTGAAACCGAAACTGAAACAGGTGTCGTTTCGTGTGCGTCTTTATTGACCCACACGTTTGTGCGGGTCAGGCCGTAAAGGGATATAAAGACATTGTTTTTGCTGCAATAGCATATTGAGTGCCTTCAAGTAACTTTGTATCGATTTGACACATTTACAGACAGTTCTTCATATGTGGCGTCTGAAAGGGTTAAGGAGCTTCGCCCATAAAAGGCGAAATCCTGCACAGCGCTATCTATTCCGAAGAAAGACATGTCAGAGCACCGGAGATTACAAGGTTTCGGAAGTTCTCCCATTTCGCTCTTTCAACATTTCGCCGGGGAGACAGTAGTAAAATGTTGTTCTATCTTCATGTTGTCAGCATTACTGGGAACTGGTAGCTCGCATAAAGGTTTTTAGGCACCGCCCAGGTAAAATACAGAACTATAGAGATATAGACAATGCTAAGTATAATACATGAACACTATTTCTTTTTAGGTCGAAAAACGTAGGTTATTTCATATTTAAACGGCAGAGACTAGCCGAAAAGACGGAGTTCCTAAGGAAACAACCTCTAGCGTCGGTGAAAGTGTGACCCGCTAGTCGCGTCTCTCAGTACTATAATAAAGTTCCACCATCCATCCATCCATAAAAATTGCGGACAACGAGGTATAGTTCTGGCCGTTCTAGCAAAAAATGAAATGCTGCTGGGAATGTGCAGAATGCATACTGAACAAATGGTAATAAGTGTGTTGAATATTATGAGCTTGAATTGCCACCGTCTCTAGCGCTGTCTCTTCTGGGAGGGCCTCGCATGCCACAATTTTTGTAAAGTCTTGTCACGTGGTCGTGACGCCGAAGAAGGGAACAGCCGGCGTGTCAAAGCAGAAACTCTTTATTTGACCGAACTTGTGGCCGTGAAACTGAAAGTCAGACTACGGCAATACACAGGGGCAGTGCTAGCGGCGAACAGAGCGTCGGCCGTCGATAAACTGACAAGCGGTGAAGCGCGCTGGCATTTATACATGTGCCGTCGAATATTCCAGGGTTATCGGTAGTGGCCACGTCAGTTGGAGTATAATCTGTAATGTTCGCGTTGTGTGGATAATCACATCGGAAGGTTCTAAAATTATGTCGATGGTTCTTAGTCAATTGGCGCTGTTTGTGCGAGGCAGCTCTTACACGTGTAATGGGGCGAAAACAAAACTTGAGAAAGGAGTGTGGCAGTATGATGGCTACAATGCCAGATGCTCAGTGTTTTGGCAATCCTTGCGGAAAGTAACGTACGGGCGAATGAAATTGGTGTATGTTGGATTGAGTAGTATTGAGGTGAATTGAGGCGCAATGCTAGCCGCTCACGAACGACCCGGAAGAAGGAACGTGCGAGGCGCGGAAGTAAATGCGCATGCCAGCTATACATGGCCGCTATGACCAAGTGTCGATTAGCCTAAGTTGTCTGAACACAAGAGTTAAACCTTCCTGCCAGGAAAAAATGAAGCGAATGGGAGAGTAGAGGACAGGAAATATTAATTTTAAAAAAGAAAGAAATTTGTTGTGTGATAGAGGGGCAGGAAAGCGCGACGGCCGACTTCCCCTAGGTGGCTAAGCCCTGGGGAATGCGTGGTGACACGGTTGGTGAAGCGCCAGCTCGCGCAGGTGCCCTAGCGGCGTACAGATGGTCTATTGAGTATTTTTGTTTCTTTGGACCTTTTTAGTATTTTTGAACACCCCATTATGTGGTGAACATAGATCGTACCGAATTAACGTAGTGTCATTCGGTACTAGCTGCATTTAAGAAGAGAAGCAAGAAATTCACTTGCTTAATGGTTCCTACGTACTTCGTATGTTTTTTTTTTTGAAAAAATATGAAACGTGTAAAGTACTGTCTTGTTCGGAACCCCGTTCACTATACACTGTATGTTTGCATCAGTTATATCCTATGGACGCTAGCGCACGAAAGCTTTCACACTTGCTCAACAGCGCTTACTGACACGTGTAGGTATAGCGGCATTATAATTTCAAATGTTACACAAAGACTGCTTTGGCTATAAACTTGCTTTGGCGATTCACTTTTTAGTGCTATTGTACTGCATTAGACACGAAGCTCTCACGGTTTGTTTGAATATGATTTAATGTTCCATAGCGGCTCAAAGGGATACGCAACCTAGAAGTATAGCAAAAGTAGATATATATATCTCATAGAACTTGTTAAATAAGAAATACCCCAGCTGCTTTCAAAGCTCTGTTGTTTCCGAACGCGGCCTGACACTTCCATTTTATTTATAAATACAGCCTATTTTCTGATACGAGTAGCTCAATTCTTCAGTACTGTCTTTTTCTAAAACCTCTACGAAAAATTTATGTGGTCATTATATAAGCCCTGATAATATCTTTATTCCTTTATTTCACAATATTCCAATCCAGATTGACCAGACAGGAGTGAACTTAGAATAAAATAGGAACGGCTAAATGTACAATAAATAGTCACAGTTTTGCCACAAGGCGAAGCAATGAATGCGATAGCAACAAATTGCAATATCAAGCGACGAATGGCAAGCAGATCGAAACGTGGAGCGCGCTGATCACTCACACATGACACATGAAAACAACACGCTGTTGGCACTCCGGGTCGTGCAGGTCTCATTAGCGGTAGCTGGCCCCCGTCTTAGGATCCATCGTCCAACAAGTCAGAGGAGGCGTTCGTAAGAACAACAGAGATTTATTTACATGGTTAGAAATTGAGAAGTCGACATAAAATGGTCAACTGAGTAAGTATTGAAGACTTTCTGAAATCATACAAAATGTCATCGCCTTAAATATCGCCGCGATGCCTACTCTGGGCGCATTAATTATCCGCATCTTCAGCCAATACGGCGCTCGATGGTCTCGAAGCTCCATCCACGACAGTGGGGAAAGAGGTCACCATGTGCACGTGGAGAGGGCACAATCCAAAACGATGAACAAATATGGTCACGAAAATCATAGCACCAAGTTTTTGCACACGACACCAAGATTTTATCCACGTCCGAGGACCTTGGCTTGGCCTGGTTCCAAGAACTCTCCCGTCTAGGTGAAAGAGTAAATGCGTAGATGGGGGGAGGGGTCGTCATCTTCGAAAAGACCGGCTTCCTTGGACAAGTATGAAACTTGCCTGTCTTCAACCATGCCACCCCATGCAGCAGATACTACGGCGAGTATCTGCTGCGTGGTGTGAGCGGTGTGAGATGGAGTGAGCGGTGCTCGACCAATCCCTCGTCGTTTAACCCCTGCGAATTCCCGTGACTTTGCTCCCAGGTGCAGCGGCAGTCGGATTAGTCTCGCTGTCACCCCAAACAGCAATTACCACAGTGGCCTTGACGACGGCCTGGTCCCCTCGTTGCTTGCTCGAATGCCTCCCGTACCTTGTATGCAGTTGGGGTCAAAATGGCTTTTCCTGACGCCTTGGTTTTCTTCGCACAAGACTGGTCGGTTAACACCTTTTGTTCTCGCCTGGCCGAGAGGTAACCGCGCCCATCTCAACAGCTCATCCTCGCTTGGAATGTGCCGATGAACTATTTGTCGGATCCGTAGCCACCGGAGGAATTCCGATGCCGATGATGATCATAACAGCACTGGACGAAAGCGAACTAACATTGTTCAGAGCTCGACCCTTGAAGCGTAGCCGGAACGAAAACGACGCACGAAACGTAATCACGGGTACGGAGGAGCGTGAGCTATCAAGTGTCACAGTTCTTACTTCGTTGTGTTTGAAAAGCGTGCTCTTTTCGCAAACGGGGGGACTGCAGCGAACTAAGTGACTTTCGTGCGCTCGGTAACTACAACGCAATCGTTCCGGTGAAAGCCCAGGACGTACAATTCTCACCCACCACGATATAAGCGGGCGCCCGCACGGGCGTCTACCCACCAAGGGGCAAACTACTAGGGGGAGCTGTGCGCATGAGCGAGCGTGTCGCTATGAGCGGCAGGGTTGCCAGATCCTCAAAGAGAAAAATAGCCACAAAATTCAGCAAAGTAGCCAAAACAGTAGCCAAATGCCAGCCGTTATTTTATTTTGGAGCCTAAAAAGTAGCCAACCGCCATTTCAGTTTAGCTGAATTATCACCATGTTCTGACACAAAAAAATACAAAAATATACATCATAGGAATGTTTATCACATCACAATAGAGTAAAAAAAAAGACCACGGGACTTCCTGGAAGAGGCATTCATATTCGAAAATTGGCCATTAATGCTGCACCGACAGTGAAGTGTACATATTAGAGTGAACTTTTGCTATCATTCCCCGCGACACAGTAAATTTATAGCTTGTAACACCTCTCAGACGTAGTCCAAATTTGATCCTGATGATCGGGAGAAGAAGTTCGTGCGACATTCTATTCCTTAAGAAAACACTCGTTCTGCTTCTGCGTTTGGAATGGGGAGAACAAGGAGTTTCATTGCGCCGTCTGCAGTGTCTTCCACAGAACTAGCACTTGAAGCATCCCGGTAAGTGTATATTTTGATCCAGAATTCCATTGCTGGCATGTACTCACATCCTCAACTGGACGAAAGTGCCGTATTTGCTCCTTAATGCGGTGCTCGGGGCGACCAAATAAGTCTTTTGGCAAGGTTTTCAAAGCGTTCATCGCGTTCGGCCCCAAAACAGATGACGCGCTCTGCAGTCTGCAGCCAGAGTCAGTGAAAAACAAGACCGGCTGGGCTATTCGCATTCGTCGCCTCTTCCTTGGGCGTTGCAACGTTAAGTTAAGTTGAGGTGGTGGCCACACGTCAGACGATGAACCCTGATTTCGCCTATATTAGCCTATATTAGCTGTTGATGTCAGTGCGAGAACAATAGCCAAAAGTAGCCAAGTAGCCAACGTCACTTTTTTATCGCCGCGGCCTTTTAAAAGTAGCCAATTTGGCGTAAAGTAGCCATATCTGGCAACCCTGAATTGAGCGGGGCGCCGAGCTGAAGCTCCGCCAAGCGAGCCCTTTGCGCCATCTCACTGGTAATGCAAAAAAAAGCCGAAAACACGCTTTATATAAATAGCTCGCCGTTTCATCGTTGAAGGATGTGCGCTATCGTTGCTCAGTGGTTAGCGCCGCGCGCTGCGGAGCGAGACGTCCCTCGTTCGATGCCGCGCGGCGGAAACATTTTTCTGAATTAATTTTCTTTGTTGCTTTTATAAATATATATATACCTATACATATATGGGACATGACGGCGACGGCGACACCGACGGCAAAAACGCGCCGAGTGCGTTCATGTAATATGCTATCCCAATAAAAGTGCAATAAATGGTTCGTGGAGCGATTTGGCACATATTCGTCATGCGTAAATGGCAGTGCGGATCGCAACGACGGCCAAATGGAAGAAGCAGCGCTAGTCCTGTTTGCTTTTTCCCTGTCGTCCGTTGGTCCCGTGGGCTTGGCACTTTACGCATGATGAGCTTGCATGGCATTCCTCGTCGTAACCTTACGAGCACTCTTATGCGTACACAACCATGAAAAATACTTTATCATACCTGCGAGCGTCAGCTGTGAACTTCATCACTTTTCTGCCCGTTTGTAGCATAAAAAGCTTCGTTTTTTCGCCCGCGTCCTGAAGAAGTTGATGCAAGCGTGAAACATCGTTATTTTAACATGCCTCATTTCTTTTGAATGTCCAGATCACCTCGTAAGACAGTAATCAAAAGAAAACCTTCAGAGCAAAAGAAAATGCGTGCTTAAAAGATGACGTAAGTGTATTGTGGTGGTGTGATATATATTTGCACATTTATCGTATATTGGTCGCGACTATAATTGGAATCTCAGATTGACCTAGTGTTGATATTTCACTGCGGAACTTTAGTTACTACAAGTGCGCTTTTTGTGGAAACTAGTAGACATCTTGCAGATGCAGCCACAGAAGTTTGCCTGCACGGGCTGCATTTACTACTGTTGCTGGCTTGAGTGTTGCTGGTGACGGGCAGCGACAGACGCTATGTAATTTCTAAAGACCGAATAAAAAAAGAGACGAAGCGACAGGAGGCCTAATTGTTATTTATAGAATCCTATTTTGCTTGTCTCTTTTCAAAAAAAAATTATCGCTGAATTTGCACACACAGAAAGGCTTCGGATTGGGGATGCATAGTGGTTTGTTTCGTGTATGCTGATTCTTAAATTCCCATCATCATTATCATTATCAGCAGCATCATCGTCATCAGGCTCACTACGCCCACTGCAGGGCAAAGGCCTCTCCGATTTTCTGTCAGTCAACTCTGTCCTGTGCATGATGCTCACATGTTGTACCACACATTTCTTATTCACATCGGCCCATTTAAACTTTTGTCTTCGATCCCCTCGCATGTTTTCTTGTCCGGGAATCTAATCCGTTACCCTTAATGACCAGCGGTTTAGCTGCCTATGCGTTCTGTTCCCTGACCTTGTCCATTTCTTCAGATACAGCTGTTATAGGCTCCGTGCAGACGTAACTCACGAAAGTGCCCCTAGCGGCTATAAGCGCAGATTTGGTAGGATGTTCTCAGCCGCTTGCACTAGGGAGCGATTCGGAAGGACGCCTGCTTTTTGCGCTCGGCCAGTGGTCAGAGCGACGGCCCGTCCGCGTAATCATGGCGATCAGCCAGCTGCGAGTGTTAAACGATATGAATAGCATAGCATAAGGCATAAGGCATCGCTCCGCGGTTACACCTCTGCAGCCGCCATCACTGTCCAATTGCTGCTGTCGTCTGCTTCTAGCGGCCGCCGAATTTGCTGCCCCGTTAGCCCGAGGGTGATAAGCTATTATAGTTTAGTGAGCGAAGCGGCCCGCGCTACACACGTGCAGTTTCGCTCAACGGGCTCGTCGTCTCCGTTGTCCTTTTCGCCAAGAATTTGATGTGGCCGCATTCGCCTGAGGGTGCACGAAGTCTAGCGAAAAACATGGTTGATCCCTCTGTCATAGGAATCGGTATAACACGAAAGTTAAACGTGTCCTTAAGAAGTAGTCGAATATTTGTTGCACATTGATATAAGAGAGCTTGCACAATGTCTATTGGTGTGTTGACAGTTATAGCACCCTTTAACGTCGCTGCATCCACGTTGACGCTTGATGGCACATCTGCATCCCGACGACTAACGTCTATGATGAATGATTAAAGAAACCCTTGTGGCCATAGATGCTTCTGGCAGCTGTACGGTGAGAGCGGAGTTATTAAAAGCGGTGTGACAGCCAGAAGGGCGTCAATGATTGGGCGCCGAACTTGGGCTAAGGTCGCCTACTCGCAGCATGTTAGAGTTGTTGAAAAACGCGGCCCGACCAGAGGGAAACGCAACGCGCGTCGTGTCTTGTTTCGCGGGGCGAGCTAGGAACATGGCTAGGGACGCGGAGTTACGGCCGCGCGACGCACTCGCGCGTAGCACAGCTATTTTTGGTATGGACGGATGCTACGAGTGTGAATGCTAGGGGTAAGGTCGCCACCTGGCAGTGTGTTAATGCGTCGGCAAAATGGCACGTTTACTATTCGAAACACGCCGAATGGGATGGACGCGTAGATACAACGCTTTGAAGAAAGTAATTGTGCATTTCACGGTCATAACGCATTACTTCTCTTAGCAAGAGCACTGTGAGAGGACAGTGGTAGATATAAAAGGCTTGTTTTTAAAGCCTGCGAAGTATGTGACCGTGGCGCAGTTGATAGCGTGGCCGGCATCCCTTGTCGCAAACCTAGAGGTCGTAGGTTTGACTCCCGTTGACGGAACTTTTTTTCTTTGTCTTCTGATGTGTATTTTTTCGACGTCATTTCCGTGACGGAAATACGTCACTCAAATCTTGGTGGACCCCGGCATAAAACACTTTCGTGTTAAAAAAAGCACACGCGCTAAAACTATGGTTCTCTCACGGCTGCTAATAATTCACCGTCTTTTGAAAGCAAACGGGAACGAAAACGCCTCGAGCGAAGCACCAAAGCACAACGCATTAGTTTACCGCCGCTTGCGTCGTCTGCTCCCGTATCACACCGAATCTGCTGCCATGGCCGCTTTGGCGCTGGAGGCAGCTCGCGACTGTGGCGGCTCCTAACGTATGCATGGTGCCTGCTATCTTTAAACAAGAGTTATATAATGCAATATCAGAGGCAGGCTAGTGAAACTCGTAGCATATTGCTGACAGCCACCTTGCGCACTACAAGCGATTTTTCGTTTTGTAAATACTGAACTTTTTATTCAGAATTATTTAAGTAAACTGATACATGAATTCAGGCAAAAATTGGCACTCCGATAGCTGGAGCGCGTCTTCGTTGGAGTGTTTTCAAAAACCTTCATTGCATGATTTGCGATAAAGTCTCACTTGTACCATATTTTCCAGGGTGCAAAGAAAGCCCGCAAAATACAAAACATCGGCAGATCCCACGTATTTTTGGAATTGGTGTTATGCGAAGCATGCGTAGGAAAGGCGACTGTGTTTTAATTTTTTGATTAGGCGAAACGTCACAAAATGACGCTAAGGATATGAACAAATCTTGTACGCACACACATATGTTGGGAAGTCGTATATGTTTTAATAATAATATCTGGGGTTTGACGTCGCAAAACGACGAGATGATTATGAGAGACGCCGTAGTGGAGGGCTCCGGAAATTTCGGCCATCTGGAGTTCTTTAACGTGCACTGACATCGCACAGTACACGGGCCTGTACCATTTCGCCTCCATCGAAATGCGACCGCCGCGGCCGGCAGCGAACCCGCGAGTCGTATATGTTTTATATAACCAGTTGTTCCCGATTTCAAAAAACCAGCGCCATTCCAGCACCCCCAGCGTGATACCAGTACGTTTTTTTGGCATTGGATCACAGTGGAAACGCTGGTACACGCTGGGATTCACTGGCACATCGGTGAGCGCACTGGGAAAAAGCTCGGTCGCACTGGTAGGGGCTCTGGCTTGGCCGCTGTGACGATGGCGCGTAATGGGAAGCGCTGGAAACGCTGGAAATTTCACTGGAGTGCACTGGTGCAAACTGGACCCTGCACTGTTTCTTCCAGTGTGGCGTGGAGGTTTCTGTATTGTGTGCGGCCGAACGTTAAGGTATCGTTGAATATAGAACGTTTGATTCGATGGTACGAAAGGATGCTATCCGAACAGGTCCTAAACATTTTCACAAGTTCTAGCATGGCAGAGAAAGAGAATCATAAGCGCGAGACATTATGTGATGTGTGCGAAATCACTGTCATTTTTATTTTTCCCTTTGGATTGTGGGGAATATTGTGTTAAAAACACAAAGCAGCCACCGCTGATTATTTGGCTTTTGAGCATGACTTTATTTTATTCGCGCAGAGGCAATAACGGCGTTAATTCTTGTGGAGTACGTATCAGCGGTGAATGCATGTTTTGTTCGTGCCCCGCACATACATCAGTCTCGCATCAGGGATGTGTTGTTCTAATTATTCCATTTTGCAGTGTTAAAAGTCTGGGGGCATCGGTCCTATCAAAAACAGTAAATCGTTACATCGCCGCTCAGTTGGCGAGAAGCGAATGAGCTCTGGCTTCGCAACCTCTCCCAACGGAGGCCAGAAAAACAGCCGTCGTTCGATATCGCCACACCGGAAACGAATCTCTGGCACTGTTGGCCCTTTCACTTACTTCAGCTGTACTTTAGTTAACACTGAGTAATGATCCGGAGCTCAAATTCAGAAACTTCAACCATCGCAACTCAGCTGCGGCGACATTGGTCCAACCCAGTGGGACTCCTAGCGAGCCGTGTCCGTGCACATGTTACCGGCGCTTCTTGCTTTAAGTACACGCAATTCTAAAGTGTAAAAATGACTGTAAAGTACAGCTTGGACATTCGTTAACCTAAATGAACCATTTTTCTGTGTGTACGGTGTCCGCACAGGGAACGCCCATCATCGATGCGATGCGCTTTCAGCAACGCGCCCAAGCTGTCACCGAAAGCTGCCAGCCGCACAACCGGTACTTTTCGGACTCATATGTAAGAAGACATAATTGTATTTCGGTATTTTGGTACGCCATGGTGAACTGAGACACTAGCATATTTTTCAGCGCATTGTATTTTTATTTAGCTGTGCGGTTTTTTAGTTATAGGATTCGATAGAACTGCAAATCTTTACATCGGCACGCCCGCTGTACTGGCTATCGTCGCTTGCGCGAGAACACTACTCAGCATTCAATCATATAAGCACGTATTTATCGAACGAGCCATCATAAGACCTCCGTACAGGTTGACCAGTAGCAACGGTGAGAAACAGCTATTAAGAAAATCGGCAGTAACAGTCGCCAAACAGTGCCTGCTCCTAGGTCAGGTTCATCGTTTTTGGAGTTAAGATCTCAATTCTTAAAGAAACTTAGCGCTCTGACCATTATCGGCTTGTCATTCGGTGCTGACAGCCGTTCGTTTGTGTCTAATAAAGACGCAATTGTTATTTGTAAAGGAAGATCGCGTCTCTCTTGACTGTGCGACATGTAAACATAAAGCCGAACGGTGTGTCTGATGGTTAATAGTTGTTTTACGGATGGCTTCGCATGTTCCGGCGTGGTGTAGTGAGTAGACCACTCGGTTAGAAATCGGGAAGTGGCAAGTTCGAATCCTACTGTCGGACACGTTTTTTTCATGTGGGTTTTTTTTGTTATTGCGTGAATTCTCTCTATATCACTTTTTTAATAATATATTTATTTCTGGCAGATAGGCACCATAGTTTCAACGCTCTATAGCCCTTGTGCATGGGAGTACCCAGGACCTCCCGGTAAAATGCCGCTGCAGCGTCCCAGTATCCAGCGTGATAATGGGCCCATAATCCGGCATGGGTCTGGACGCTGGTACACAGTGGCGCTGGGTTTTTCAATAGGGTTCACACTTGCGTAATGATGGCAACAGCAACATGGGTATTAGCAACACCAGAAGCGGTAAGCTGATATGTAGGGCTTGTGCTCGCAAGGGTGGTAGCCATTGACTGCGCTACATAAATCAACTTCAGTATGTGGCGCTTAATTAAAATAGACGTTAGCCCAACGTAGTACATATGTAATGTTTATAAAATTTCATAGCCAGTACTGCAGCTACAATTGACGTTTCACGAACATTAGGGTCTAATTGAAAAGTAGTTCCGAGGCTCTGCATGGTTCTGTGGTAAAATACTTCATTGGCACGCAGAATTCTGGGGTTCAATTCCTGCTGGGGCCCTGATATTTATTATTTGCATTCGTCGGGTCAACGCTGCAGATGTCAGCTTTTTCTCAACGTTGACGCGTTAAAATTATGACTGCCTGCTCTCGCCCTTCCTGGGTAGATATAAAGTGTCAATCCCCTGTCGCACATACCCGCATCCCAGTGGCACATACCTGCCCGTGGTAACGGGCATGTGTCACACGTTTTTGACGGAAAGGGTTTGACGACATACACGACGGGATTGTCACAATATTCATGTTATGACCAGCGAGTCATATTCGTCCCACCATGTTAACCTCTCATACTAATTTTGGTTTACCCCAATTTAAGGGGGTAATCACGAGAGCACCCAGACGTAGGCGGCTAGATAGATAAATAGATACAATAGACACGAGAAAAATGCCTGCAGTACGCAAAGGAATGCTTCGCATTTAAAAACAACGTGACTAGCGCATTCCTGCACAGCGACCGTGCTGCTCTCAGCCGTGCTTAGAGCGAACAAAATCAGTAGCGGCCGCGACTTGCGGCTCCGTGTGAGGGGTAGGCTGATGTTTGACGGTGTCTTCTTGACCCGCGTTCGCGGCAACTTGTACCGTCACGCGCACCAAATAGCTGGAAATAGGCCAAGAAACCACCGTCCACTTTCCGGCCTACCGCTACAACGGGCCGGTGAGCCGCGGCCGCCGCCTATTCCGTTCGCTCAAACCACGGCTGATAGCAGCAGGGTGGCGGCGCGCGAATGCGCTAGTCACGTGTTTTTTTCGCGGGATTTTTTCAGAGCTTGGAAAACAAAACATGGCTGACGTCTTTGTCATAGGAATCGGCATAACACGAAACTGAAACGTGTCTTCACAGAGGTAGTTGAGCGTTTACTGAGCATTGTTTTGCCATAAGGGCGAAGGAATTAATGCTACAGCAAAAAAAAAATGTTATGTCACGCGAAGAACGGCAGCGCGCAACTTGCAGCGCGCAACCTCAAGCAGAAAGGATGTACGAAGTAAGCATACACAGTCACAGTTCGACACTTAAGGAGCGCTGCTCAAACGCGAAGACTCACGAAACGAACACAGAAGTATACACAGGACAAGCGTGAACAACTGTCACACTTTTTACTTCTTCGTGTGTGAGCAGTGCGGTGCTGTCGTAAACGTGGCCGTGGTGGCGAGCGGAGTGACTTTTGTGCACTTTTAAAGACGATAGTCTTTCTTGGGATACCTAAACGGAGAAATTTTGGTCTGTCTGTCTGTCTGTCTGTTTGTCGGCACGTCACACGATTGAGCTAGTTAGCCAAACTTTAACCCCCTGCCTTACGACCTCCAATCATGACCAAGAAGCATGTGTTCATACGGGTGAGCGTGGGCAATTAAAAATCAAATATTACGCATACCTGAGGCACAACATCAATACCTTAGTACTATTCACAGTGTTCCTTTAAAACAAAATCTATAGATACGTAATTATAAAGACCCTAGTGTTTATTACGCGGCGCTGCTGTGTACAAAACAAGTCTCCGCCCAGTGATTTAACTTCGACGCTGTGGCTGGCTGTGGTGCTGCCACCTGGCAGCAGCATTGTTCAACACAAGCCGATGTTCCCCGGTAGCGCTGTAGATGGCGTCCTCTTCTGTTTTATCAATGCCAGCCAGATGCGGCTGATTCATCGTAGAAGAGCGCTGTCTCAGGCAAGGCAAAACATAAATGGCCGCTTGATGAAATACGACCCACTCTACAAGACATGATCAGAGAACGCAGAGAAAAGACCGACGACCAAATTTCAGCGGAGAAACGCCGGCGTCCGTCTAAGCGCGCCCGGAAAACGTCCGAAAAACGAGCCCAGCGGCTAGCCCGGCTATTAAATTGTGGTACTCATGCCGCTCATGCAGTGCAGTCGGCACAAGACTATCGTCTTTCGACGACATTTGCAGCGAAGCACGCAGATACGCGGCCAATTTTTTTCTGTTACTGCATTTATTTTGGTCCAATTTACGGAGAAAAGCACGGCAACTGCTGAATTTTTTTAACCACTGTAACTTCAAAGCAAGCTTGCATTGGAAGCCCAAGACGTACAAAGCGCCCCAATCCAGATGTAAACGCTCGCTCACGATCGACCACGCCCTGTGAAGGCGCGCGCTTCGCAACAAGAGGGGCCATGACCTTTCCCAGGCAGCACGCCGGCGTTGGTCCGATCTCGGTCCGACATCGGTAAACAACGGCACCGACATTGGCCCGACGTCGGCATTTTGGTCAAGTGCAACTTCTTCCGATGTCGGGCCCATGTTTATGCCGACCTTGGGCCGACTTTCTGCCGTTGTATTTGCCGATGTGTAGCCAACACCGGACCGCTCTAGATATGCCAAAGATGGGCCGTCGTATCGCCGACGTAGTTGCCGGTGTACGTCCAGCATCGGGCCATTCCAGGGCCACATTGTAGCCAATAAAATGCCATTATTATGCCGATTTTCGCTGCACGACGAATATAGGCTACCACTGGCTTGCCGATATGCAACCATTATTAGTATGCGCTTTTTCCTACTGGCATTCTTTTTTCAGTAGGCTTTACAGTACGCCTCGAGAACCTGGCCTTCCAGCTTATAGCAGCCCCGTACGAGCTCTGCGGTGTAGTATACTTGAAGGCGACAGACTACTGCATGCCCCAGTGTCGAAACACACTGCATCATTTTAAATCGTCCACTTATACATTTTCTACTTGTGCTGCCCATTCCCCTGCCCACATGTAGGGCATAAAACTGCACGAAGTGCAGTTAACCTGCTTACTTTCCTCCACGCTCTATCTTGCTGGCAAGTGTTCCCAATGCTGTTCCATCAAATATTAGCTAAAAAATTGGCCGCGTATCTGCGTGCTTCGCTGCAAATGTCGTCGAAAGACGATAGTCTTGTGCCGACTGCACTGCATGAGCGGCATGAGTACCACAATTTAATAGCTGGGCTAGCCGCTGGGCTCGTTTTTCGGACGTTTTCCGGGCGCGCTTAGACGGACGCCGGCGTTTCTCCGCTGAAATTTGGTCGTCGGTCTTTTCTCTGCGTTCTCTGATCATGTCTTGTAGAGTGGGTCGTATTTCATCAAGCGGCCATATATGTTTTGCCTTGCCTGAGACAGCGCTCTTCTACGATGAATCAGCCGCATCTGGCTGGCATTGATAAAACAGAAGAGGACGCCATCTACAGCGCTACCGGGGAACATCGGCTTGTGTTGAACAATGCTGCTGCCAGGTGGCAGCACCACAGCCAGCCACAGCGTCGAAGTTAAATCACTGGGCGGAGACTTGTTTTGTACACAGCAGCGCCGCGTAATAAACACTAGGATCTTTATAATTACGTATCTATAGATTTTGTTTTAAAGGAACACTGTGAATAGTACAAAGGTATTGATGTTGTGCCTCAGGTATGCGTAATATTTGATTTTTAATTGCCCACGCTCACCCGTATGAACACATGCTTCTTGGTCATGATTGGAGGTCGTAAGGCAGGGGGTTAAAGTTTGGCCAACTAGCTCAATCGTGTGACGTGCCGACAAACAGACAGACAGACAGACGGACAGACAGACAGACAGACAGACAGACCAAAATTTCTCCGTTTAGGTATCCCAAGAAAGACTATCGTCTTTAAAAAACATCGCCTAAAGTAACTGCTAGATGCAGATATCATGCACACAAGCAATTTATAAATAAGAATACTAGAAGACATTTCAGATAACTTTATTTATAAAAGCACAAGTCAAACCTTTTATTTATCAGTTCGGTTTTTCTAGTTACTGCTGTTCAGTAATAGAGCCCAAAGTAGGGGAGCCCAGCAAGGCTCCATATGCATACGGCTGGCCAGGGCAGCAGGGACATGGTGCTGATTACTGATGGCTGTCCGAAATGTTACAGGCAGCAGCAAGCGATGAGGTAATGATGGTGGGCTGGCCAGGGTACTGAGAGCAGTGATTGGGCAGGAAGCCGGCCATCGCAGGCTGCCACAGACCCCTGTTTTGAAGGCAGCAGCGATTGGGCGGCTACACTATGAATGCATCTGTAAAACGCCTTGCCCTGCCTCCGTTGAGGTCAACAGACTTCGGCAGCCACGTCCTGATGAAACGCTGTGCTTCTGGCACATCTTTTCCTTTTTCACAGACACCTGCATACACGAATAGAAATAAACACCACAAAATGAGTATTAAGCACTGCAGTAGAATACACATGCAAGGTAAGACTCTGAAAAATGACTGCAGACGTCATATTGTCATATTAGGAGCAAATGCTATTTGTCCATTATAAAAAGAATTGAACAGCTACTTCAACAGTCAAAGTTCTTAAGGGATGCGGGCTTGGGCTTAAATTTACGGTGGAACTGATGAAAGAAGAGTCTACCCAGTTTGTAGACCTCAAAATGAAATTTTTACCCACTCATGTTTGTTGGCGATACTTTCCAAGAACTGTGAAACCGTTGCTTGATTTAGCTCTAGCAATTCTAAGGTTATCAAACAAGGGACAGCACTCTCGTGCATCCGCTCTGCCCTAGAAGGAACACACGTACATGGTCTCCACCATAGTTTTGACGAACAAGTGGCTATATTAAGGAAAGCAGCATTCCCGGACATCGCAATCGCAAGGACGTGCAAAAAATTGAAGGCCAAAATGTCAGGGCAGCAAGAGACTACACAGACGGAAGGTAAGTGAAAAAGATGCGCTGTTTTACCATACGCAGACAAGCTTTCACATGACCTAAAAAACGTCGCTAAGCGCTACGGGGTGGATGCCATATTTTCCTCTCCAAACAAGTTGTCTGGCATGTGCGCCTGCATGAACAAGTGCACACAGCTGATGGGTCAAAGAAAACAAAAAGCGAATGCGGTCCTAAACACCTGTCCAATTTGATGACTGCGACGAAGAAATCGTGTATCAGATCCCATTGTCCCGCGGTAGATCTTAATAGGGCAGAGTGGAAGGTGCCTGAATGTTCGATTGGTGAACGTAAGTGTTCATTAACGCAAGAGACGCATTCTCACTTAGCAGATCATTGTCGTGAGTGCGGGTGTACACCGCACTTTACTGACACCATGGTTCTTTCTAGGCGTAAAAGCAGCTTGCCCGAGAAATTGTCGAGGTTTTCAAAGGAAGCAACAAAAGATGCGTTAGCCAGCCATCGATTAAGTTTTTGGATAAAGAATACCAGTATTTGGTCAGCATGTGTGGCAATTTTACTTACAATGCATTGTGTGCATGATTTGTTTATGTGGCCCCTGCAGCACTTCTTGAGCACGGTCAGAAAACGCTGCCAATCAGTAGTTGAGGCTCCAGAGAACACGCGAGCCAAATATTATAGCGCAGCACGCGACCTGGAATTTACAATAAATTCTCAAAATCAGCTAAAAATTGCTTTCTCTTCTCTCGACAAATGATGATACAGGCTCAAAAATCCGTGTTAAGACAGGTAGCGCAAAGAAACCCGGACACAAGGAAGGATTAGGTACACGAGACAAGCACTAACTTCAAATTAATTTTATTCTCAGAATGCTCGCCTATTCATCAAAGATCACAACACCACATTATCACCATGGAAAGAACAACTGATGCTGTTAAGAATGTCATGACGCCTACACATCTTGATCGGCTCTTATAACTAAAAGTAAACGCGCAAGAACCGTGAAGTCAAGCACTGATATACTCAAAACAATCATAATAAAAACACACATGCTCAGACTGGAGGCTTCCTTTCACGCGGCAAGCGTCGAAGCCAGGTTGGTCGAAAGGAAGGCTACCTCACACTGGTGTAGGCTCAGTGAATCCTGGCTAAAACATACGGATTCATTCTTAAGAATTAAAAACGCTTCTACGATTTCTCTGGACATCTTGTTACGGTTCCGGTACCACACCGCTATGTCAAACAAAAGTGGTTCACAACCGCACTCAGGACGGCAGTGTTGTACTGGAACCGGTACAAGATGTCCAGAGAAATCGTAGAAGCGTTTTTAATTCTTAAGAATGAATCCGTATGTGTTAGCCAGGATTCACTGAGCCTACACCAGTGTGAGGTAGCCTTCCTTTCGGCCAACCTGGCTTCGACGCTTGCCGTGTGAAAGGAAGCCTCCAGTCTGAGCATGAATGTTTTTATTATGATTGTTTTGAGTGTATCAGTGTTTGAATTCGCGGTTTTTGCGCGTTTCATTTTAGTTATCAGATTTGATCAAGATGTGTAGGCGTCATGATATTCTTAGCAGCATCAGTCATTCTTTCCATGGTGATGTTGTATTGTGATTTTTGATAAAAAAAGCGAGGATTCTGAGAATAAACTTTAGTTTGAAGTTAGCGCTTGTCTCGTGTACTTATTCCTTTCTTGTGTCCGTGTTTCTTTGCGCTACCTGCCTTAACATGCAATCCCACAAACTAGCCTAATTATCCGTTCTCGTAATCAAAATCCCTGCTTCACAAGCCAAGTATCAGCCATTGGCTGGTTTGAGCAAGGCGCACTCGGTCGTTACTGGGGCCCCCGTGGGAGGCCACGACTTGTCCATGCGTGTGCGCGCAATTGCACTGAGAAGCCGCACATTTGAAGAAAAAAAAGTAGAGAAATAGTGCGCAAGGTCACGAGGCACACGCGACGTATTTTCTTCCCCCGTGCCACCCCTCTCTGCTTCGCTTCCAGCGCTTTCGTTGAGACGAGAGACGAGAGACGAGAGAATGCAATTGCAGCGTACGACAAATATTTGTAACTCCACTTGCACTGGACGGATTCTAAAAAGTTTTGCGGTGGTGAATTTGTGAGGGAATACGCCCCTTTAGTGAATCCATTCCATGGCTACTTGGAAAAGTGTTGAGCGCATTGGCCACAAATTCACCACCGCAAAAATTTTTTTTAGAATCCGTCCAGTGCGAGTGGAGTTACAAAGATTTGTCGCACGCAGCAATTGCATTGTGTCTTCTCTCGTCTCAACGAAAGCGCTGGAAGCAAAGCAGAGAGGGATGGCACAGGGGAAGAAAAATACGTCACGTGCACCTCGTGACCTTGAGCACTTTTTTTCTTTGAATATGCGGCTTTTCAGTGCGATTGCACGCACGCGTGGACAGGTCGTGGCCTCCCACGGCGGCCCCAGTAACGACCGAGCGCGCCATGCTCAAATCAGCCAATGGCTGATACAACTGCTGTGACGAGTGATTTTTGAGCTTGTAGCGTCATTTTTCAGAGAAGAGAAAGCAATTTTTTAGCTGAATTTGAGAATTTATTGTAAATTCCAGGTCCCCCCGCAGGGGCGTCTGCGCAAGCAGGCGTTTGGTGTGTGGCGACACCACGGACCCGAGCTAACGGGGGGGGGGGGGGGGTTCAACCCCCCTCCCACGCTTCGCCGTGCGTGGCTGAGCCGTGTCCGGGGAAAAGGGGATCCTGGGGGGTTGAGCCGACGCCGGGTGATTGGACCTTTAAGGCCCCCCGGCAGAGGCAACACACCCCTTTGGCCCCGGCTTCACGTAGACGGCATCCCTGGGCTGACCCACCCAGGGGAAATCGGCAGTCGCCCTTTCCTTTCCTTCTCTACCTACATCTTCGTCTTTCGCTTACACTTTATATCTTTCCTTTATATCCGTTTACTTCCGATTTTTCCGGGCGGCAAGGGTTAACCTTGTGTAGTTATATTTGCTTATAGCGGCAATATACGGCTGGCGTCTGCAGCCTTATACATTTAAGTACTGCAGCGTCCCCAAGTAGGACTCCATGGTGGGTGGCCGCCATTGCTGCCGAAACAAACAAAACTATGATGGGAACACCTTCATTTCCACGACTACTCGATCGTCTCCCTCACAAAAGGGTACGCACCGAAGAACTCGCATGTTTCAACCGCCCCGACCTATCGTATCCAAAGTTCCATGTCATTCACAGCGAAACACCAGAAAGACAAGCCAGATCAATTTCACCATTTGTTGTCTCAAAGTCACTGACCGAAGCCTTCGGACCAGGCTACAACGTAACTAAGATGGCTAGCGGCGACCTTCTGCTTGAACTACCCCAGAAACACCACTTTGAAAAGCTTGGCAACCTAACCACATTTGGTAGCCCTACAATATCTGTTTCGCCTCACCGATCCATGAATACATCACGCGGAGTTGTCTCAGAAGCAGACCTCCTTGACTTGTCCGAACAAGAACTGCTAGAAGGGTGGAAAGACCAAAATGTCACTGATGTCAAACGAATCATCATCAGACGCGACAATAAAGAAATACCTACAAAGCACCTCATATTAACATTCGCATCCAGTGTACTGCCTTCAGAATTAGAAACAGGTTACATCAAGCTTACCGTCCGCCCATACATTCCGAACCCTAGACGATGTTACAAATGTCAACGATTTGGCCACGGCTCGCAGAGCTGCCGTGGTTAGGAAACTTGCGCAAGATGCGGAGGCCAAGGCCACTCTTCTGACAACTGTTCTAGCACACCACATTGTACCAACTGTGACGGTGATCACGCAGCCTATTCACGCTCCTGTCCAAACTGGAAAAAAGAAAAGGACATCATCACTCTCAAAGTAAACGAAAACATCTCATTCAAGGAAGCCCGTAAGAGGTGCGCACCTTTCTACTCCACACCCTACGCTGATGCGGCGCGCCGGGGGGCAACGTCGCACCGGCCTTCGCCACTCCTTCGGCCCGCGCAGAGCGAGCCGTCGGCTGTGGCGCCTGCCCCAAAGGCGGCAGTAGTTCACTCTACTCTGCCTACTCGCGAAGAGAGACCGGAGACTCCAGGGTCGTCAGGTCTCAAGGCCTCGTCTCACGAGACGAGGTCCAAAAATCGAACTCCCAGCTCGCACATGCGGGCATCCAGTGCCTCCCAGGAGGCAATGGACACCACGGTACCCTTGGTGCCGAAAGATCGGCGTAGCTCCCTGGAGCGCGCCAAGAAAACTAAAAAGCCGATAACGGGGCCCGACGATGGCCCTGTTACTTGAGTTCAAACTTTCTGCCTAAACAAGTCACTCCCTTTTGGTACACACAGCGCTACTTTACTTACATCATGAACACACAAATTATACAATGGAACGTCAGGGGCCTTCTGAGGAACCTTGACGACGTTCAAGAACTTCTTCACGAACATACACCAAAAGTGCTGTGTGTACAGGAAACACATCTAAAACCAACACACACTAACTTTCTTCGACAGTATGTCATCTTCCGTAAAGACCGACATGATGCTAATAAAGGGAAAGTAGACAACCACCCATTTGTAGCACAAAGCCACAAGGAAATCCATACGGATTTCTCAGAAAGAAAGCTTCTTAGTTGCCGAAAAATTCGTCCTGGTCCGGGGTTCGAACCCGGGACCAACGCCTTTCCTGGGGCGGTCGCTCTACCAATTGAGCTAACCAGGAAGCTAGCAATTGGCAGCGCGAGGGCGAATTCATCGACAACTCGAAGCACATGGACACAAGTATTGCAAATAAGTTCTGCGGAAACCCGCAAGGTGGCGGAAGGGTTAATAAAGGGAAAGTAGACAACCACCCATTTGTAGCACAAAGCCACAAGGAAATCCATACGGATTTCTCAGAAAGAAAGCTTCTTAGTTGCCGAAAAATTCGTCCTGGTCCGGGGTTCGAACCCGGGACCAACGCCTTTCCGGGGCGGTCGCTCTACCAATTGAGCTAACCAGGAAGCTAGCAATTGGCAGCGCGAGGGCGAATTCATCGACAACTCGAAGCACATGGACACAAGTATTGCAAATAAGTTCTGCGGAAACCCGCAAGGTGGCGGAAGGGTTAATAAAGGGAAAGTAGACAACCACCCATTTGTAGCACAGAGGATGCTCTCGACACCGCCAGAGGATGCTCTCGCATCCTCTGGCGGTGTCGCTGTCATAATAGATAGAAATGTACCGTGTCAGGCTTTGCAGCTGCGAAAGCCCCTGGAGGCAGTGGCAATTCGAGCTGTCCTTTTCAACAAGCTCATGACCATATGCTCACTTTATATACCCCCACAGTACCAGTTACACAAACATGAATTTGAGTCCTTTATTGATGAATTGCCAGAACCATACCTCGTTCTTGGCGATTTCAATGCACACAGCAGCTTGTGGGGAGACTCCCGCAGTGATGCCCGATGCCGTCTGATCAAACAGTTTCTTTTTTGCGCTGGTGCATGTTTACTGAATAAGAGCCAACATTTTATAGCCTGGCAAACAAAAGTTATTCATCTATAGACCTGAGCATTGTATCACCCACTCTTTTACTTTATTTTAACTGGGACGTTATTAAAAACCCCTATGGGAGCGACCATTTTCCCATACTAATAAGCACTCCAAAAGAAACTGAATCTCCACCGCACGCTCCCAAGTGGAAGGCTGAGGCAGCGGAGTGGGAGAAGTTTAGAAATCTTACTAGTATCTCGTGGGATGAGATGTCGTCCTTGGAATCTGGTGCCGCTGTTCAGTATTTTACCGCTTTTATTGTTGACGCTGATTCGAAATGTATTCCTCAACCAAGTGGTATTTTTGCCAAACGTCGCGTTCCATGGTGGAATGACGACTGTCGGAGCGCTCGCAAAAAGCAAAACAAAGCATGGGGGGTTACTGCGCGACTCCCCCACTGCTGAGAATCTTGTTATTTTTAAACAAATCAAGTCACAAGGGCGGCGAACACGTGGACAGGCCAGAAGGGAGAGCTGGGAGAAGTTTTTATCGGGCATTAATTCCTACACGGACGAGGCTAAGGCCTGGAACAAGGTAAATAGGATAAGAGGCCGACAAACCCATTCTCTTCCTTTAGTTAACACAGAAGGCAACAGCCTGGAAGACCAAGCAGACTCTCTGGGCGCACATTTGGACGTGTGTCCAGCTCTACGCACTACTCCGACACGTTCAAACAACACAAAACAACTATAGAAAGACAAAAATTCGAACGAAAATCTACGAAAAACGAGGCATTTAATGAAACATTTAACTTAGCTGAGCTGCTAGCAGCACTTAACTGCTGCAAAGACTCTGCCCCAGGCCCTGACCGTGTCATTTATCAAATGCTCAAGCACTTACCCCCGAAACGAAGAAAACACTCCTCTGCATCTATAACGCGATATGGACTTCCGGCGAGATTCCATCTGCCTGGAAAGAAGCAATTGTAATCCCTATCTTGAAACAAGGAAAGGACCCATCATGTGTATCCAGTTACAGACCCATCGCGCTAACAAGCTGCTTATGTAAAGTATTCGAAAAAATGATTAACAGCCGGCTGATACATTTCCTCGAAACACGCAAATTACTAGACCCGTACCAGTGCGGATTTCGGGAGGGTCGATCCACAACCGACCACCTAATCCGCATCGAGTCACAAATTCGCGACGCATTTGTCCACAAACAGTTCTTCCTCTCTGTATTCCTAGATATGGAAAAGGCTTATGACACCACCTGGCGGTATGGAATACTCAGAGACCTGTCACACTTAGGCATACGGGGTCGGATGCTCAATATATTAGAAAGTTATCTGACTAACCGTACATTCCGCGTTCGGTTTGGAAATGCTCTGTCGCAATCGTTCGTGCAGGAAACCGGCGTACCACAAGGAGGTGTACTTAGCTGCACACTTTTCATTATAAAAATGAATTCGTTGTATCTTTCCATCCCACAAACTATGTTCTATTGCACATATGTGGATGACATTCAGATATCATTTAAATCTTGCAATCTAGCCATTTGTGAGCGGCAGGTCCAGCTTGGACTAAACAAGGTGTCCAAATAGGCAGATAACAACAGGTTCAGGATAAACCCCAGAAAGAGCACGTGTGTTTTTTTTCTCTAGGAATAGAGGCCTGCGCCCAAATCCCGAAATAGAGCTACATGGTCAGCGGATACCGGTGGAGGCGGAACATAAATTTGTAGGATTGATTCTTGACTCGAAACTCACATTCATACCACACATCAAGGCCGTCAAAAACAAGTGCATACAAACAATGAACATTCTAAAAGTGCTGTCACGGACTGTATGGGGTAGTGACAGGAAGTGCCTAATGAATCTTTATAAAAGCCTCATTCGGACGCGCCTAGATTATGGGGCCGTTGTGTATCAGTCTGCCACCGCAAGCACTTTGAAAATGCTCGACCCCTTCCACCATCTAGGCATTCGCCTTTCTACGGGCGCTTTTCGAACGAGCCCCATAGAAAGCCTCTACGCTGAGTCCAACGAGTGATCGCTCCACCTGAAAAGATCGTACACGTCCCTCACATATTTTCTCAAGGTGAACGCAAACAAAGAACACCCCTCACACTGCACTGTCAATGATTTAACGAGTTCTGCCCTCTTCAACAATCGTCCTGCGGTGAGAGAGCCCTACCCACTTCGAGTGAGAAGCCTTGCAGAAGAAATGGATATTCGACTTTTTGAACACCGTTTGATGGCCCCTGCTGCACATCTCCCGCCATGGGAATGGCAGCTCATTGACTGTGATGTATCCTTCTTGGAAGTCACGAAACACGAACCCATTGCACATATACTTACGTACTTCCTTGAACTGCAGCACAAATACACATGTCCTGAATTCTATACCGATGCCTCAAAATCTCATACTGGTGTCTCATATGCAGCGGTTGGTCCATCCTTTTCAGATTCTGGTATATTGCACCCTAAAACAACCATCTTCACAGCAGAGGCTCATGCCATATTTGTGGCTGTCAAACACATCAAGGAATTAAAACTAGAACATGCCGTTATATACACGGATTCTCTGAGCGTAGTAAAAGCCTTAAAAACTCTGAAAAAACATAATCCTGTCCTTGTGTCACTTTAGTCTCTCTTATGCACGACCTACCCTACTGAAAAAATCCGCATGCCGTCATACGGAAAACATACGGGTTCCGCATATTTTCCGTATAAAATATATGGATTTTGTACGGACGTATACGGATGTTTACGGAAATTGTAAGGAACATACGGAAGTATCATATGGCACATAAGGAATTCCGTATGAGCGTACGGATGTAGCCTTAAGGAACATGCGGATGCCGTATCTGTTATACGGATAGACTCACACGGCGATGCGGAATATACGGAAAGTATGATACGGAACATGCGGAAACCGCATGGGATACGGAAAGAACAAACGGAATCCGTATGCGCTATGCGGAAATATCCACGTGGCAATAAGTAGTATACGGAAAGCATGGTGTTCTCCCTGAACCCATGACCACAGGCGAGTGCACGGGGGGGGGGGGGGGGGGCTTTTCCCTCTTGTCACCTAAGAGGTAGGGGCCTCCCTCCCCTCCTCTATACTTTCTGTGCCCGTCAAACGCTCCCTCGGCGACCGTCGTCTTTCCCTCTCACCCACCATGGTATTACGTTACATCCCACCGCGGTGCGCCGCCACCTACGTTGGGCTTGTCTTGCAGGGCTTGAGGCGCTCCTGCCAGTGTATCGCACGCTGCCGCGTCTAAGCAATTGCGCTTGCGACGTTTCCTTGCTGCTGCGATTCTTTACTGATATACCCGTGCAGTGCCGCGTGAGATCTGTTGCTGTTTCTACATTCTCGTCATATCTGGCATGGTCAATGGCAGCAGGTGTGAACAAGTGCATGTGTTGTGGCGTGTGACAGGGATTCGTGTCATCTGGCAGTGTGCATTGATTATGCTTATTCTGATTGGTGTGTGCCCGGGTGTCGTGTCGCCTGGCTGTGCGCATTGTTTATGCTTACTCTGCGTGTGAGAACTGCCACTGTTTCTACATTCTCGACACATGGAGCATAACCAGTGGTGGCAGACATGAACAAGTGTGTGTGCGGTGGTGTGTGCCAGGGTGTCGTCTTGTCTGACAGTGCGTATTCTTTGTAGTTATTTTGCGTGGTGCATGCGAGGGTGTTGTCATCTGACAGTGCACATCGTTTAGGCTTATTCTGCGCGTACATGTGCAGAATAAATATTACTCAGTTTACTTCGATCTCTCGATTAAGCTGTCCTCCAACAAGTTCTGACTTAATGGAAGACCTTGTCTGCATTGTATGGACTCGCTAAACCAAAATCACTATGGTATTATGACATCCATAATACCATCTTTCCGTATAAATGGAAGCTGTATATACGGAGGATACGGATCCGTATAATCCATATATATGGATTATGCGGATATGGATTATGCGGTTCCGTATCATGCGGATCCGTACCATGGGGATCCGTAATACCATAATTCCGTATGTACGGATCCGTATCTTCCGTACATACGAATTTTTTCACTAGGGTACACACTAAAACAACATGTCCTAGTGTGCTGGGTGCCAGGGCACCGCGAGATCAGTGGAAACGAGTTGGCTGACCAACTAGCTGCATCCGCCCTGGACAACGCCACCGCTAATACATCCACAGCTGTCCCTGCACTTGACTTGAAACACTTCCTAAAACAAAAGCTCAGGGCGTATTGGCAGCGTTCATGGGATAAGCAAACACAAAACAAATTACATGTTATCAAGCCGAATCTGGAAAACTGGCCACCAGCATCCAGGTCACGTCACACACAAGTAACACTCACTAGACTACAGATAGGACACACTCATAGCACACATGCACACCTTCTGTCCGGTGGTGATCCACCCATGTGTGATAAATGTGGAGAACCACTTACGGTTCTCCACATCCTCGTCCAGTGCAGTGAACTATACGATATGCGGAAAAAGCACTTTCTATTGCCCTACCGACAACAATTACCTCTCCATCCCGCTATGTTCATCGGTAGGGATGCACTTTTTAAATATGAATCATTATTCCAGTTTTCAAAGGATGTACATAGTTTACACTCCATCTTCCACGGTGATCCGTAGCACGACCTCTAAACAGAGGTCGTTGCTGCGATGCCTACATAAGGGAAGCACCCGCTTCGCAGCCCTTGGGCGCAAGGGCGCTGGCGAGGCATTGGTGCTATTGCCATATATCCTAGTCCCAGTTTTATAACCACGAGCACCATCATTCATTCCCGCTACCGCATTTTACATCACCTTCATGATTTTAATACTAATGTTTTTACCCGCCTGACGGCGCGGAATTTTAGGCCCCTTTACAGCCACGTAACAGCATCATAGTTCACATCCTGTACATATCACCGTAAATCACCAACCACTGTTACTCAAACATCATCGTTCATGGCGCTCTTTGGCCAAGTATGGCCCTTGCGCCACTAAAACCCACATATCATCATCATCAATTGCAGGTCGCGTGCTACGCTATAATATTTGGCTCACGTGTTCTTGGGAGCCTGAATTACCGATACGTAGCGTTTTCTGACCATGATCGTAAAGTGTTGCAGGGCCCCTTTAAGGGGCAACAGCCAGGGAAATTCTTCTCGTTTGGAGCACACGTCACGTTACTCGAATAATTTTTTTCTTGTTTACTTTTTGCATGTTTTTCAGAATAAAAATTAAGTTGAGAGTCAGCGCATGTCGTGTGCACTTCTTCTATGCCTTATCCTTTTTGTGAGCACTGCACTGTCCTAAGCATCAATCTATACCAACTAGCTCAATCCTCATTCTAAATCACCTTATAAGCTCAACGCCCATTGCCAACATTGTACACATGCCTTATGAAGAAATAAGTGGCAACGAGGAGATATCGCCTGTAGGAATGGTAGTGAAGGCAAGAAAGAAACCAGTCCCTCGTCTTTGAACTCCGAGTGGTCTAGGGGTCCTTTTAATAAACTAAAATATTTTATACGTGTTTCCTGCCTCTGATGTTCGAAGGGCATTAACATTGCACGCCAAGGGAATGAAAAATATCCTTTTTGTCATGCCTCGAATCGTGTCAATACTTCTTTGAGGTGAGCAAAACTTGTGCAAAATAACAAATCATAGAATCTGAAGCATTTCTAATCTTGGCCTCTGTCACGTTTGCAGATAAAGAGCTCGCTTATTTACACACACACACACACACACACACACACACAAACACACACACACACACACACACACACACACACACACGATACCACCTTGATTAGATGGCATATACAAATGAGCACTAATCCCTATAAAAGTTAGAGGTTCAGCACTCGTACTTGTCGTCTTGTTCTGCCTGTCTGTATTTTTTTTGCTACAGTATTTTTAAATTATCCACCAACATGCCCAACTAACCGAGTGAATATAGAGAAATCCAAGAGAAGACTTCTGGGCTAGTTTGTAACGTTCAATGAAGCCTTATAGCTTAAAAGACAGGGATCAAGGAAGATTACAGGACGTGTGCTACTTTCAACTGGATTTTTATTTTTGAAACATGTTGTACTTATACTACAGATGAGAACAGCAAGAACCGTATTAGAAGTGTAACCCTGCATCGTTCAGATACGCGATTTCCTTTGTGTTAACAGCAATCGTGGGGGGCGCTGACAAAGTAAGCAGCTACTCTAGCAATCAAACTGGCCTCGACAAACTCTCGCGTATCCTTATCACAACGTACCTAAAACATGAAAAATCTCTAGCACATTAATTTTTTATGCATCTGTCGAGATGGTTGAGAAGTAAGTCACTGAAGACAGGGGCTAGACACGCGCCAAAACAGACCCCTGCTTTCTTAAGATAAGACGGTCCCATCACATTCAACTATGTGGATTTTAGATAAAAACACCAGTAGTTCTAGGAACCCGCTAGTGGAAATTCTTGCCTGCGTCTCGAAGGCAAGAACCCCATAGTCATCTATACGGTCTTCAATGCCACGTTTGTGCGCATTTTGCGGCAAAAAGCTACTTCCGCATACATCAGCACATGCTAAGCTACTGTAGCACGCAATTGCTAACCTTTGTTTCGTGAATGCACTGCACAAATCATGCCCCCCACCAGATACAAGTCAGCTTGTCCAGTCAGAGAGCAGCTGCTGGATGCAGGCTACGCAGCTCACATACACCTGTCAGTGGTGGAGAAGGTGGTAAAAAAAGCTAAAAGAACCAGCAAGCTCATGCAGGCACAATCAAGACAGGCAGCAGGTAGTGTCTGTGCCATATATGCATGGATTATCCTACAGCCTAAAGAAAGTGGCCAGCAAGGTGTAAGGAGACGTGGTTTCTTCCGCTCCACAAAAATTAATTAGCTTTTGTAAGGCTACCGACCTTTTTCGCTACAAACGCCGAGGATGCGCGAAGAAGCACCAGTGCCCTTTTGTGGCCTGTGCACAAAGTGTGTATCGCTTCCCATTCTCATGTGGTAATATGTATATAAGCAGAAAGGCAGATGCCTGAATGGCAGACAAAGCAAAGCACAAACAGAAGTTAAACTGTCACAGTGACGGGCAAGTGTCAGTGCATTGCAACGAGTGCAGCGGCCAACCTCTGTTTAATGAGTGTATAGTTCTATATAAAAACTGTGATCAGGATAGGCTAGCGACTGCCGAGGCTAGTTTGATTGCTAAAGAAGATGCTAACTGTGTCAGCGCCCCCTCGATTGCTCTGAAAGCAAAGGGAATTGCGTATATGAACGATGCGGGCTTACAGTTTTGATAGGGTTTTTGTCCTTTTCTTCTGTAGTGCAAGTACAACACGTTTCAGAGAAAAAATTCAGCTGTGAGTAGCACACATCCTGTCCTCTTCCCTGGCCCCAGTCTTTTAAGCTGGGGCCAGGGGCTTGACTGAATCGAGAGATGGTGTTTTAAGACTGATTGTGGCGCTTCATGTTTGCCATATCACTTTTCGGCAGCTTTTTGCTGCAGTCTATGAAACGGACCATGTTACCCACCCCATGTACTACTTGTCAGATTCCACTCATAATTCTCGTCGACCACAGTAGACGGCGCGGCGTCCCATGCCAACTACCCTCCACCCCTGTTGGTTGCCACAAATGTAGCACTTTAAAAGAGCACAGAAATTATGTGTCCTACTCATTCATAAACATTAGGAGGCAGTACACAACATACACAAACAAGTTCTGCACAGCTGCCTCCAGTTCATCAATTGTTTCAGCCAACAGCCATGCAATAGAACAGAAAGTTGTGATGATAGGGCCCGACGTGACAAGGTATGGCTCTTGCCCAGAGACTCTGTAGATTCATGCTTCATGGACAGGAGTTGAACCTCATTCCTCGCTTGCAGCACCATTTTCTCAGCCGTACCATTTTGCCACTGGAGCCGCAGAACCTGCAGCCGGACAACTGAAATGTGCAAAAACATTTACTGGATAGCTGGAAGTGCCGCATATATGGCAGAGACTGGTAGCTTCACTGCACTCTGATAGATCTACAAATTTATGTAAGTTGCTTTAAAGCTGTCACAAGGATAAGTAGGTCCAGAATACAACATGGCTTTGCAATTCAATTTCAGACTTTTTATGGGTGTTATGATCCAAGTGTTGGCACCCACATTAGAGCACAAATGTCAGTTCTATCTAAACAAACAGCATGCTACGGTGTGGCAATGCGCTTATCATTAGCAGCAGTTCTCGGCATTAACATCTGGGGTCGAGCTAGATTTGACTGTAGCTTGGAGAGTCATAGGAGGTCTTAGGTAATGTTTATTAAATTGTTATGAAAAACAGCCAGCACTGCAACCACAACTGACAGTGCCCTTACATGACACCCATAAAGGGTTTTTTTTAGATGCAGTTCTAACCACTGGCAGGACTTCATGGTAGAATATTTGACATCCACACAGAAGGCCCCGGGTCAATACCGGTTCACAGCATGGTTTTTATCTTGGCGTACATATGATGTTGAATTCCAATGGTGGAGTCGGAGCAAGCCTTTCTGCTCGTTTTGGAGCAACTGTGTTTCAATGGGAGAGTTGGAGTGGATTCAGAGTGGGAGTCACTCCGTGGAGCAGGAAAAGCTGCTCCGCCAAAATCGGCGGAATGGACCGGAACTCAACGTGACGTACTTCCATAAACATGTTTGCCTGCTTGGGAGCGCTGCTAGTGTAGCTTGTTTTGACAGTAATGGCGGACGATATGGGTGTCTGGGCAAATCGTGCGGCATTGCTTCCGCTGTTCGGTAGCGACAGCTCTGAGTCAGAGTCCGTCGGCTGCTCCGACTCTGCCATTGGAATTCAACATAATTTTTCGCTCACTGGTTACCCTGCCTACAACGCCACCAGATTTTCTGCGAACACAGGTTCTTTAATGCTATCATGTGAAAGATTTCTAGGGTGTGTTATCATCAGTAGGAGTTGATGCAGACTGTGAATCGCTTGTGGCTCACACCTGCATTTCAGGGGTTGTGGTAGAGGAATATGTGCCACACATACTAACCCAGGCTCACGACTTAATTGAGTATGAGCAAGTCTGAGTAAGTCAACTCATGAGTGAGCTGCCGACCTATGGTGTCGGAGCACCCAAACTTAAGTGGCTAGATCAGACAGACAGGCAGACAGACAGACAGGCAAATAGTGTCAAAGTGCTTCCTTTCCTTTTTTTCAGAAGTCTGCCCTTAGGCATAATAATTTTTGGTTCAAAAATCCACGTGCAAATTTGCTTCGTGTACAGAGTCAAGTAATGAGCGGTGGTGAGGTCCACGAATCCAGCGGCCAAGGCCAGGTGGTTGGCCAGGCCTGACGCCTGTTGCACGGAGGTGCCGACAACGGCTTAATTGTATACCTGTGCAGGTCCACAATAAGTGTGTGGCAGTTACATCGCGCATTGGGGTGTCGCAAAATGGGCATTGATGTACCATACGGGCCACAGTACTTTTGCACCCAAAGGGTGGTCACGGATGGGGTAAGTGCAACACCAACACGAAGCCTCCTCAACATAACCTCCTCTCGGTGGGTTAAACCACCAGGGAGGTCTGACCCACAAGGAGGTAAAAGAGCTCGTATGGTACGTCGGAGGCTTTCTTTTTCCTGGAGCATCTGTCCTTGAGCGTCCTCAGGAAAATGCGGTAGGGGGGTGCGGTGTAACTTGTGGGTGGGTTGTGAAATCAGCTTTGACCCACTGCACACGTATCCGCACAGATGCGGATGCAGCAAGATGGTGAATACTATCCGGGATTGACGTAGACCAATACACTCGTCATATATCGTCGATAGCTTGCGTCAAGTTCGTACGTATGGTGAGCTGACGGCATCTGTCAGGTGGAAGAAAAGGTAGCAGCGCTGCCAAATCCATCACGTATGGCGGCCAGCTCAATAAGGTGAGCCGGTGGTGCGGGATCCGCAAAATACAAGCATGTCTGGCCAGCCTCTGGTATTAATGGGCATAGAAGAGCGGTATGAATGGTGGTGCCACTCACACTGGCATTGGTGTAAGCGACGACAGTGCCGGCATCTAGGTTATCAACACAAAGAAGGCGGGAAACTTCGGCGTTCGCCTGGTGTGGAACCGGGCTGTAAAGGCAACCCAGAGGTTCGTTTTCAGTGAGTTGCATTTTGTTCCACGGGGCAATAGTGCTTGTCACTGAAGGTGTATGGGGAACTTACTTGCCCGTATACCGTGCCAATGCAGCAGCCAAATAGAACGATGATGGCTTGACGTTGCGCGCAGGGCAACGCTGGTGTACTAACTCGTCAACAGTGTTTCGTTGGGACTCCTGTTGCAGTATTGTCAACGGAGTGATATGCGGCAGTCCAGTTATTGCCTGCATAGCTTCGTGGTTAATCGCCTTTAGACGTGCCCACTCTGCCAGCGTGGGGTGACGAAACTGGGCGCGGTAGACGAGCCTTGGTTGTAATATCGAACGGGTAAGGATTGTTCGCTCAAAAAATGCTCTGCTTTAAAAAAGCAAGTGATGCGCATGAGCTCAACCTTTCAGGAAGCATCACTTTGAGATTTTAGCTATCATGAGTTCTACAGATGGAAACCACTTATTAGACAAAATGAAACTAGCCACTGTGCACTAGCATTGATGCTCAAGCGAAAGCCGACACACTGCCCTAAACAAGCCTTGGAATGCAAACAAAAGGTCAACAGCACAAGGAAAAAAGAAATTCTTTGTATCATCACAGGATGACAGCACTTGCTGGGCAAAAATGAGATTGAGTTGGAAAACTGGTGTGTTTTTCAAACGCCCAGCAATGCTGTATATACCTTATGCAAAATCTGCTGCCATCTAGTGGCCGCTGAGCGCATTCCAGTCATGTTGAAGGCCAAGCGCGTTCCGCCTGTGTATACACTGAACGCACGTATCAGCGTGTGGCGGCTGATAGGAACGGCAATGCCGGCATATTTTCGTGTGCCGTACTGCTCAGATTGAGGAAATTGGGGTGCTAAATACAGAATTGCAGGAAACTAACCTCCATGTTATCATCAGATTTCCTCATGGCCGATGAGAAGTGCCAGATCGTTCCGTTGCTCCGTATATTGTGTACGACTAACACCGTGTTTATGTTCGCCGTTGCTCACAGATGCTGTATGTGACAGCTAGGCACTCATCAGAGAACACTCTTTCGTGTCATGCCAGAATGAGACAGTTTTCATGCCATGTGGTTGCAGGGACAGAAAAATTGCCTTCATGTACAAGCTTCAAAGCTGCATCATGGCCACTTGCCCTTGCCTGCGCTGCTGTTTACAACATTACTTTGTTTATTACATTGCGATAACAATTACATGTTAGCCGTGTAGCTCATGCATGTCACCTATTCTCAGCAAAGGAACCGGTTATGCTGTCTGTAGTTTGTTTTTGATTGTGGAGTTTAACAAGGTAACATTTCGTGGGATGTCCATGTATTCCTTCAATATGCGTATTTTTCAAGCATTCCGTGTGCTATTTCTGAGTGGTGGCAAATTTTAGAATGGCGACCCGAATGTCCTGACCGTACCCCCCTTAGTTCATTTTTAATATTTATACCCCAAGCACATGTTTGGCCAAAAGCTGATCCCTCTTCCGCAAAATCCTATACCAATCCCCGTGCGCTGTGAAATGTTAACAGATGCTTCAATTTCCATATGAAACTAAAAAAGATGCTGTCAGGAATTTGTTTTACATTCGATCGTGGGTGCGCTACCATTGGTTACACGCAAAACTGGTTTCGCAAACGTTCAGTTAGTGATGCAAAGCTGCCCTGCTGCAACGGGTTCAAACTGTAAGGCACGAGTAAGCTATAAAACCGACAATATGAACGCCAAGATTTTAGGCGTACTGCGCTATTTACGACATTTCGAAAGGATACTCAATAAAATACTAGTTAATCAACACCTACTTCTTGGATAAACTAACGCTTTTCTTGTTCACTGTTCATGCGCGTGAGACGCAGACATTTTTAAACTTGAAAAAATTTTCAATCGTGGGTTAAAGGAGCACTGACATCAAATTTACGTATGTGGATTTTTTTTGCATCTGCGAGTAGCTATCGACCCCCAAGGAATGATTCTCAACTCAAAATGCAGCGGAGGGACGAATAAGTACCAATAAGGTTGATTAATATATCCGGTATTGAACGCGGTTCAAAACGGGTGGAAAGCCCACCAAATTGTAGTTCTGGTAGCGCTACCTCGCGGCCACGACAGGGCCGCTCCCCAGCTGATCCCGCTGCCACAAAAAAAGGTGACATCACGTCCAGCTGACATCGCTGACATTTCGTCAGCTAGGAGCACACGTGTAGCCATGTCTTTGTCGTCAACATCGTAGTCCCTGCCGTCGTCGCGGTCAACATCGACAAGCGAGGATGACAACGACCTGCAATTGGGAACTGCCGCGATCCGCGACATCGGGAACCATTTTCGCTTTGACCCATTGCAAAGTAGCGACGAGGAAATGGTCACCGGTCCGAGCAGCGACGAGGAGTTGCCTGCGGACGCACGCTTGGGCCACGCTCAATGGTATATATGCAATGCAATGAATTTACCAACCCCGGCCGTACTGCCGGAGCACAGGAACACCAACTACGCACTTCATGTCACGGACGTTTGGCGTGTGAATCACTGCTTTCAGCTGCAGTAGGGCACACGCATACTGTGGGAATAGCCCCGACCTCGAGACGGGGCCTCGTATTAAATGAGAGACCCAACTGCTTCGCCAACACAGGATTCATCGTGTAGCAGCCCGCGTCAAAGTGAAGTGAGCAAATGCGGCTGCTGATCACAAGCGTCCAGACCCTCGGTCCAATGGCGCGCCGTACGAAGTCAACCCACTGGCTGCGTTGAGGTTCGACGCTTGGAAATGCATGAAAGGACATGGACTTTCCGGATCAACGTATCAACACAGGAAAGAGAGCCACTAGTTAGACCATTGCCGGGCGTCGGCGCCACAATAAAGACACTCAGACCGTCAACATCATTGTTACTAGCGTATCACTAGCGAACGTCACAGGTGTGGATGTATCACACCTCACACGTAGCACTAGTGTCGATGTCGCAGGGCACTCAGTTTTTCGTTGAGCTTTCATACGCTGTTTGCCCTCGAAATAAAATAACTTTCACGCGACGGACGCCATTCAGATTTGGCCTAGAAGACCTATGTACACCAAGCAATCGAATGAAGGAGATCTCAATTTTGAAATTTAATGTCAGTGCTCCTATAATGCAATACATATGTCGATGACCACAGCAGCGAAATATTTGATATATAAATAAAGAAAGAGTACAAAGTTTCATTTAAAAATAGCTGCACAGATCAAGGTCGACGTAGACTGTTTGTTGTGAAATACGATTTGAATCGGTTAACAGAGCTTTCTTACCATTATCGCTGTCCCCAGCTGTGTCATGCTAAAGCCTCTTCTCAACTACCCTACACTACACGCACCATATTCAGATAGCTAACAATGCTTTATCCACTACACTGAAAACAGACACAATTTATAGCCTAGTTCAAAGCTTCAATCTCAAGACGACAGGCTTACATGTGAACCGCTGATGAACTTGTACCTTCTTTTTGTTGCAAGGCAGTTCTTTACATGTAATAACTGTCCCGGTAATAACTAGGGAAAGGCCGGTCAACGTGTACATGCCCTTACACACTTGTCTGATGTCTTGACGCCCCGATTACCTACACTCTAAGAAATAATCGAGTAAAAAGGGTGTCTTTTTGCTACACAGCTATAATTGTCATCTACCCCGTGTACTTTCCTAGCGTTATCACCGCCGTCCCGGCACTTCCCGGCCACGAACGCCACGCGCGTTATCGGCGTGACATCGCATTCTTAATAGGAATGTGCCGAGAGCTGGGTTTTCAGGAAAGGAAACGTGAGCAAGCCAGATGACGTTTATGGTTGTGTAGCAGAAATACTCCCAAAATACTCGACTTTTTCTTAGAGTGTACTATTAAAGCAGATAGAAGCAAGAAGTTATACAAGTGAAAGCTATACGATTCGGACACAATTATTTATTTATTCACAAGGTATTGTGAATAAATAAATAAATAAATAAATAAATAAATAAAGTAAGAGGAAGAACTAGCTAATGTCCCCGGACGCGACGGTGTGACAATCTGCGAAAGATTGCTATAACTATGCAAGGCAAGGCATGGAGTGCAGTTCCTGCAAGACTGTAGTGAATGCGACAACACCAGTGCGGACGTTGCGCCAGACTGGAAAGCAAATTAGCCGCTGAAGCTTCTTGCGAGGCGCAAAGATAGGGATGTGCTTAATGCCGATGAAAGTGGGCTTCCATTAAGGTAAAACCTAACACACTCTTTCAGGCAACCACTGGCACAGAAGTGCTCTAAAAAGGATTTGACCAGGTACTTTGTTGTATTACGGTCTGTACATAAAAAAACAAAACTGCTGTTTACTGGGAAGTACAAGCAGCCTCACACCTAGCAGTACATAAGCATAACTGTTGACTGCACTGCCAACACAAAGGCACGGATAAACAGACTTTTTAAACACCTGGCTGTTGCACTTTGGTAGGCAAAAGATCGAGCAGAAGCTGGTGCTCCTCTTTTTGAACGAGAACTCAAGTCACAGCTTATCTAGAAGCAATTGAACTGGCTTGGCTTACCTTTCCCTCAAATGCGACATCAGCAACCCAGCCAACTGATCAAGGTATAACGCGCTCTGTGAAAGCTTCTTACTGCACACACCTTGTCGAGTGACTGTACAAAAGCTCTTCGATATGTAGAGGAATCGGGAATTCAAAATCTACATCAAATTTCAATCTAAGTATTCGCAGGCATTTTGAAAAGGCTAAAAACAGATGTTGAAGGACCGCTGACAGCAAAACTTTTGTTTGAAACTTTTTTTACTGCGATTTGTAGCTTTGTGTCTGGTAATGTCATAAGTTACCAATCGTAAATGCTATTAGTATTATAATTATTGCTACCACCATTAACTGCGAACATTTAGCGATACTTCAACACGCCTTCCTAAAATCATAAGAATCTAACGCCTCACAGTGGGAAAGCACCTAAGATCACATGCACCCAAGCTGTGGTGACGTTGAAAGCACTGTTTTCAAACTGAAGCTTCCCATGCGGCAAGGATATCAATGATGTTGGTGCTTCAGTATAAGTTATGCCTGCGAAGCACGTGTCCCCTCACCAAAAAAAAAACGCATTCCTAGCCAAAGCAGCCATAACTGCTTTGAGAGCAGCCCGACAACAGAGAGAGAGAGAGAGAGGGGGTGAATAGGCCTTGCGGGGTGCCAGTCGTGGTATTCGCAATGCCCACGAACTATAGGTGGCGCGCTGTACGATTCCAGATGGCGCCCGATGGAGGGTCAATCCATTTGTTAGCATAGGAACAGGTAGGACGTGCGGACGTACGGCCCGTGCTACTTTCACCGGATGAAGTCATGAGCTGCACTGAAATGGATATGAGACCGATATACTTTCTCAAACCATGGAAGCTCACCACCTAATTATGTGCCGCGGTGTGAAAGGTTATATTTCAGCTCCGTTACCGCGCATAAGCGATGCTGTGCGAAATCCTGTGCGTGCTGCAGAAAACTTCATCAACTATAATTGACGTATGACCTGAACGGCACTCCGAGATACTGTGTACCGAGCCTGCCTGACTGATTTGCCGCACTGGTAGGCCGCTAGCGAGTAGCGTCATCGCTGCTGCACGGGACCGAATACTTAACGTGGCGATGGTTTGCAAACATACCCTGTCGTCATACTTGCGCAGTCAGGAACGCGGAGTTGCTTCTTCAACGGAACACAAGCATTTAACATCATATTTAGTAGCGCTTGTGTCACAGCTATGCTCAGACTCAGGCCGTGCGCAATTCACTGCACTCGGATACCGCAGGTTCGATCAGCACGATCGAAACATGAATATCGAAAAGAACACGCACGTATTCTTTTCGCAACGACGAATTCTTCGACGTTGCGAAAATGCGTCCAACAACTATGCCGATCGGAAGGTACCGGTGAAGTACAGGAGAAGCTAGCGGAGAGGCGTGGCTTGTGGCCGTGACTGCACGTTTCATTGCTCTAACCATTTCGCTTCCCTGTTCCGAACTCAAGCGCTTTGGCGGCATGCGGCGCTCGATAATATCCACAATAATTGTGCTACGTGCAATGCACAAGAAAAAGTATGTTTTTCTTTTGATCTCGCTGAAGTATACTATACATTAAGTACAATCAAAGTGACTTACGAGCGTAAAAAAACATTAGCGCACGAGGGGACGTGAAGTGCAACTCGCTCCTCGTGAGTTAGCAGCTGATCGTTCATCGTCGCTGTCACACTCCTTCTCACACACACACACGCTTTCACAGCCTTCTCCGTCCAGTGAAAAATCCTCATCGTCAAGGTAGTTCCTCTTAACATCATTGCTGAAAGCAATCTGAAGAATTTCCTCCGCCGAACGACTTCGATTAGTCCTCGTCACAACGTTATCTAGGCGCGCTGAACTTCTTGCTCTCACACCGCTCAACAAACAAATCGCTTGCAGAGTGCTGCCATCTATCAACAAACGCACAAAAACAAGCGGGGCAGCGCTGGCCAATTTGAGATTACTGTTATATATCGCTAGCTCGCGCGACTTCCCGCCTACAATGTTATAAATTCATGCACTAGAGCACTGACGAATGCTTTATGCAAGTAAAACAAAGTGAGTTTCAACTGAGAAGGTCAGACGACAGCGTTTAACTAACCTACGTCACCTACTTGGCTACACAAAACCTCGCGAAGTTGATATTTGTAAGGTGTGGGTCATCATTGAGCGCGCGAGTTGGCACGTATATTCACGAAAACTTCGCGTCTCGCAAGATGGAATCAGAGTTATCGTGTCATGGAGGGCCCGGTTTGTTCACTGATGCAGAAAACATGCAAACTCGTAGTGTTCGTTTTCTGTTAACACAGCCGAACAAGTGAGCGACTGCGTGGGGCTGCCATGGTGTCGTCTAGTGATCATACATGAGAGGACGCTCCTAAATTCCGCTAGGGGCGCGACAGTCTATGGGCATTGCGAATTGTGTACACCCCACAAATATTCTGTGGCGTCGACAATACTCAGTTTACTCGTGGAACACTGCAAAGGGCCCCTATCTACATCGTAAAAGTGGGGATGTTGCAAGGTGCCGCCAACTAATGTGAGCACTCACGCTTGCTCTAAAACCAAACTGAAGTATCTTAAAGGCCAAGTCTGCCACTAATAATCGGTTAGATGTGTCCACAAATACCGGACAATCAAACAACACAGACATGTCAAAAATTCAGTTTCGGTGCCAAGGGTTCTTTAAGAATAACTGCTTGAGGAAGGCTGGTTTCAGGGAAAATTACAACCCTGACAGCGAGGAATTGCCCGACCTGGATGATGACCCATTGGACCTGTCAGTGTGGCTTTAATTCAAGGAGGCATTCAAGCAGAGAGCTTCTCTGATTGAGTCATATTTGACAATAATGTTGTCGACGCCACACAGCAGACGGACAAGGAGGTGCGAGCCATGGCTGAAGATCATGCCAAGCTTTCCTTAGACAGGAATTAAGAAATGAGCCACCTGCAGTCAAGGTAATTTGACAACAAGCAATAGACTATAATAAAGTAGTGAAGGAATACTTTCAGCAGCACAAAGATGACTGTCGCGTTTCCAATGTTGCCACAGTGTGAGGTCAGTGCAGTGACTGCATCTGCTCTAAAAATGGTCCGCAATCTCTTACGACCGAGTTTGTGACTTCAGGTCACTCAAAGACCAATTACCTTTGGTTGTGGGTAGCAATTTGTCACTGAGTGATCGCAACCCGCACAGATTAAGATCCTGCCAAATTTATTGTGCCCACAAAAGTGTGGGTGTAAGCAGCAGGACCACACCATATGAACATCTCCCACCAAACTTACAAGTCATATGCATCACTTTTTGGAACTTGGAATTTTTTTTTGGAACTGTGAACATTTTAGCGACACTTCAACACGCCTGCCTAAATCATAAGAAACTAGCGCCTCACAGTGGGGGGAGTATCACATGCACCCAAGCGGTGGTGACGATGAAAGCACTGCTTTCAAATTGAGGCTTGACATGCTAACGAGGACTTCTGCTTTGGAGCTACTGGAGCAGCAAAATTTTTATTTTGGTGCACTTAGGAGCAGCTAATTTCACATTTTGCAGTACATTGGACGAGAAAGTTGCATTTACATTCAGACACCAATAATTAGTACCGGGTTCTAACAAAGATCTAGATAAACATCTCAATTTGTTGCAAATCTCATGGAGAAAATGCTCTCCACAGCACTCGTTATTTTACTCAATTATGGAAATGGAGTTGGATGTTGTGAAATTACCTCTACAGCTTTCTTCGACTCCAATAAACAGAATACTGGATCAATAAAACTCGCTTAGCACGAAATAACATTCTAAACAAAATTATGTTGTCATTAATGTGCAGGGATCCCCCAGAAATCTTAATAAATCTTGCACTTCAAATCAGAAGTGCTAGAGAAAGGCCACGACGTACAACAGTGCCTCGATGCTAAAAAGCCACAAGATCATTTCTTATGCATTCTCTGAAGACGACCCAAAGGCGAAAGTCAGCTTGTTTTTCTCATCAGTCGATTGTATTTACCCTTTTGATTAACTACTGAATATTGCCTTAAGGGGGGATGGAGGGCAAAATCGACTGAAAATGCGACTTTTCAATTTTCATAGCACAATATTCCTGCATTACTGGGAAGTGCTTCCACGAAGTGGCTCCTTTTTACGCGCAGTGGAAAGCGTTTAAAAATGGCCCCAAACGCGCCTTATCCCGTGACTACACTTAGGCAACTCGAACTTTAAATGGCGTTTTCTCCAAACACTACTTTTCGTCAGAAAAGGAACATTTTCTCTCCAACCACTCCAGCTATCAAGTGCAAACTTTTGTGACTTTTTTCTGAATAACATGCGGCCTTTGTGAAGCAAAAGAATGGCGTTGCGACCAGAAATATATTTTTTAAGAAAGTTTTTCTTTAAGAAAAAAGCCCTAAAATGCTAGCCATCAAACATCTAAATTTTTAACTAAAGAATAGTCGCGCCTAGAATTATTATTTTGGTTCAGAAGGATACCCTGGGCACATGTAATAACCAGAAGAGATTTCACCATTTTACATGCAAAATCTTTTTTCACAAATGTTCCTTCAAAAAATAAAAATAGTTAAATGATAATTTTTTATTATTTTTAGAATGGCTTCGTATTTTCTTGCCAAATTCACAAAACGTCTAGTAAAATGTCCATTCAAGCCACTTGCAAAATTTTGTGGTGTTTGCTTTAAAAATAACAGAGCGATGGGCAGTAGTAGTTGCACACCTGTCTTTGCTATCCATCCCCCCCTTAATTACATGCAGTGTGGCGCTTGAAACGAGCCACGAGCAGCATTTCTGCAACAGACGTCAGCCGATGAATTTCCACCACCAATTAATTAACTTAGAAGTCCTAAGCTTCTGAGTGTGAGTGTTCAACTAACTTGCACATTAGGCAGTGCTTAAAGGGGCACTAAAGGCAAATAAAAATTTACATCAGAGTGAAATATCAATGTTTGAGAACGTATAAAACATCAGTATTATCAAAAGCAGTGCTCTAGTATTCGAGAAATTAAGGTAAATGTACGCCACCATATACGCCACGAGTGGGATATTTTGGAACGATCGCGATGACGTCAACACTCTCGAGTACAATAATTCACTAGTAATGAAACCAATTGCAATAAAAAACAGGACCTTCCGTGCATTACGTGTAATAAAATGCTGCTTGTCCATTTATGTTCGATTCAAGGAAGAAAGAACCGCTTGGCGTACCATGGGAAATGGTGCGAGTGGTTCAAAAGTTCCGTTTTTGCCGAACTGTGCTTCGCTCACAAGGACGCATCTCAAGGGCAGTTTCGGTACCGCGTACTGCTGCATGTACTTTGCACGCTCGCGAAAGTCGCTGTGATGGAAAGTTCGACAAAATGCCACGTACAGCCGTCAGCACCTTTAACTCGAACGCTCCGACGCGTGGCCTCGGCTCGCTTGGACTGAGGTCAGCGCCGCCAAGCGTTGAAAATGATATGCTTGCTGCAGTTAACGATAGATGGAGCGCGCGTCGGTTTCACTAGTAAACTTCTGTTTCCAGTCTGTGCCCGGCGGGTCTGATGCATTCACTTGGCATCCCGTTTTCGCGACGTTTCGCTCGTGGCTACGTTATCGCGCGCGCCCATGGCGTTCGTTGCCGTATACTTATCTCGACAATCAACCATTGCGTGCGACAGCTTACGCACCTTTCGAGTTTGAATTCGCAGCTGCTGTGGCTGCTGCTCAAAAGAAATCACATGTATAAAAAGCAGAGCAAACGCACGTTCATGGCACGATCAAATCGTGGTTCTGGGACGTTAAACCCCAGACATTATTACACGCGCAAATCTTGCGCTCCAAGACCACATCTTCCGTGCAGCGTAAACCGAACAGGAAGGCACACTCTAAATTGCGAGAACAGTTCAATTCACGCTGTCTGAAAAATTAATGAATCAGAACATGAACAACGCCACCGCATTTCAGATTTATTTATTGTGCAACTTTTACAAACGCCATGAACGTGCGTTTGCTCTGCTTTTTATACATGTGATTTCTTTTGAGCAGCAGCTGCGAACTCAAACTCGAAAGGTGCGTAAGCTGTCGCACGCAATGGTTCATTGTCGAGATAAGTATACGACAACAAACGCCATGGGCGCGCGCGATAACGTAGCCACGAGCAAAACGTGGCGAAAACGGGGTGCCAAGTGAATGCATCCGACCCGCCAGTCAGGTAGACTGGAAACAGAAATTTACTAGTGAAACCGACGCGCACTCCATCTATCGTTAACTGCAGCAAGCATATCATTTTCAACGCTTGGCGGCGCTGACCTCAGTCCAAGCGAGCCGAGGCCACGCATCGGAGCGTTCGAGTTAAAGGTGCTGACGGCTGTACATGTGATGTTTCCGGACACCTCAATGGTGTATGCCGCTTGATCTGCAGCAAAGAAACCGTCGCGACTTTCCTCTGGGTGCCGGAAAAGCGAACCCTTACGCTCGAAACGGCTGAGTGCCGTGCCTCTGCACCAGCGTCGCGAGCTAATGTCTCATTGTCAGGTTCACCGACGACATCCATCACGGCAAGCTTACGACTGTTGCTGTTGTGGCTCCCGCTACTTTCGCTCTGCTGCTACTAGTGTTGGAGGCCATGCAGTGAAAGCGGGATATGTCGGGCAAGGCAACTGCGACGTCAGATGGCCCGCCCGTTCAGGCGGGGGATTCAAAGGGGTCCTGACACAAAAATTTTGGCCTCGCATTTTTGCGCTGCAATGTGTTGCTGGGGGGCCCTGTTAGTCATGACAAGGCACATCGTTTGCTGCAGCGTGTAAGAGAGAATTAATTATAGGCTCCTCAATACCGACCAGTCTGTTTTGGCTTGAGAGAGCTACAAAAACGACATGCCACAACACCACCTAGCGAGTGCAACGCTCGACCACGTCAGCACACAGAACTGCGACGCGCTTCCACATGGTGTGCATCAAAAAGTCCTTTCGAACAGGAAATGTGACAGCAGTGTCGCCAAACACAAAAATTTCAACGCAAGCACCGCAGGCCATGGACTCGCGTGCAGCTGCCGACTAGTGGTCTGCTGGAGCAAACACGGCAAAGAAAAATGGCGGCTATGATGGGGTCACAGTGGGGTCACTTTTGAGGGTGTAAATACCGCGAGGTGCGGCATACAGCGCTTGATCGCGCATGCAGGCTTGAAAATTCATGTAAAAAAACCTTCCAAGCTATGTTCGCTGTTATTTTGCAGATGATATACACATGTTCACATAAATCGATCTCACAGACCAACTAGCACATAAAGTTAGCCTTGGTGACGGGCATGCACATTGTACTATGTGGCTCACACTACTTCTCACTTCGATGGTGATACAAGAACGAGTGCAGACTTATTGGCGGGGAGACGCATACATGTACAAATAATCGATTTTGTGAGCAAAGAAAAAAAGAACAGTGCAAAAAAAAAAACTCGTGAACCCTCGTTCTGCGTGCTCGGGTTCACTACATTACCACCTTAAAGGAACCCTGAAACAGTTTTGACGATTTTGTACAAACACATTGGGCCAGTAGACCAAGTCCTAAGGCTTATTTACAGACTAATTTAAGCTACTCTGCGTACACTGCGTAATTTATTATAACGCTATGAAGCTGCGGATCGCTGCAGATCACTGCGGCTCAGCCCAACGCGTTTTCAACCGCCCCTTCCGAGTACGACATGCAGTGTGCGCACGACATCACCGGGGCTGGTGGATCTGATTGGCTGCTGTGCGCGTGCACGAAAAATTGGCTGGTAGGGTGGCGGCACCTGTCGGAGCAGATATCAACCACTCCGCGGTGTCTATGTTGCCAGACGGCGTGCGTGCTGCCGGGCGCGTTGGGCTATGGTCTCCGAGATTGCACGCAACCTGTCGGTGTACCATCGTGGAGGTCATCACTGGGCGAAGCTCAAATCGTCGAGTGTGCTCACATGAGCTCTGCGATCGCCAGCGATGCCAGCGTGTCTCATGAGTTGAGGAGGCAAGGCAGGGGTGAGAAGGAGGGTATGATATAATTGTCCGTAGCCACCTTGGTACACGGTGTGCCGCTAAATTTATGGTGCCAATGGTTCGATGATGCTCTAGACTAAACGCTGACAAAGCTTCAAATAACCGTTTCAGGGTCCCTTTAAAGGCAGAGAGAGCGCAGAGCAAACTTTTTAAAAAATCACATTTTTTTCTTTGCTATTTGGGAAGTGTATCCCTTGACGCATATTTTGCGTATTCGCTCCATTCTGAGAAAGTATTTTTCTGGCTGAAGAACATTTTTAGAAAAAAGAAGTACTTTTAGATTACGATTAATCATCTACAGTTAGCAAAACTATACATGTTTTAGTTGCTCTGAAAACGGTTCCTCAACTTGGTAGAAAACGCACGGGAAGTGTAGGGCTTACCCTGTGCCCATATGTGAACCCTGCCAGCCCATCAACTCATGATCAGTAAGGTTTGAAACACAGGAGCTCAAAGCGTGGTGGTGCGATGATCAGTTTCTGGCACCCATCGCGCGCGACTAAAGGTACCGTTTGGTCGCAGTGAACACAAGAGAACCGCTTTACGTTTATTTTTTTCAGGACATTTACTGTTCACATCAAATCCACGTGGCATCCTTGAACCCGCTACTGAAATTGCGACACCGACATTTCTCGCGCAAAAGGCTCACTAATTTTGTGGCGCTTTCTAAAGGATACCCGAGACTAGGCAGGCGGCATAGGCTCATGTCATGAAACGGTAAGCTTACGCAAGTTGCACATGAAATCCTTGAATATACAGCTCTACTCTGTACCCTCCAATCGAAATAACAAAGATCGATCACTCGAGTGGCACGTACGCGACTGATGGCCTAGCCGCAACTGCTCGCGCTACTAACTAGCCGAATACTCGCACACAATGACCAGTTGATTAAGATGCACGTAACAGGTGTGAACAAGAAAGCACTCGTATGAAAGAACAACTTATACTCACATATTAATCCAAGAAGTTCGCTGCCTTGTCGCTGAAGTTCTCTGCCCAGATCCCCGGATGACAAAATCAGGGTTGCCAGGTCTTCGTGAACGAACGCCACCAAAATAGCTCGAAATGTGGTGGCCAGGGAAGTATCCATTCACAACAAAAGTAGAAAAGGCCTTCAAGCCTCTCTAACAAAAGTGTTATTTAGCTGTCCGAAAGGCAGCGATGATGCAGTCAACCAGCAAATGTCAAACCCACTTGTCGCTCAGCTGGGCGAGTTGGTATACTATCGTGACAATAGGCCGTGGTAGGCGCAAAGGGCGAAATAAAAGAGGTGGAAACAGAACGGTGTGCTGATTCCCAAATGAAATTTTAATAAAATAACACAAATCTTAAACATTTCATACAGCATTAGCTGGCTATATAACTGACAAAACAAGCGAACAACTGCAGTAGCATGGAAAGTCGAGCTAGTTGGCATGAATGCACAGGGCTCTAATATAGTAAATTGAAGTGCTGATTATGCTTTTGCTGTTAGACGGAGTCGTTGCGCATGACCAGTTGTTATATGTATATATGTTGTCTTTCCGAATAAACGTCAGTTGAAAGTAGCGCCTGTATCGTCTTACTCGCCTGTGACCCAGTGTCTTTTTGCGCTATTCAAATAAGCGAACAACTACTTACGAATGTCCTAAGCTTGTGCGTCACGTCACAGACACCTATCACAGCGGTGGGATTAAGACGGTCGCGATCTGCGCATCGCGATTTCCGAGTGCCGGGTCGTGATCTTGATGACGTCTGCACCAAACACAACCCGGATTAGTTTGGACCGCGTAGCAGCGACCATTCTCGATAGCGATAACGAAATTCACTCCAGGCCTGATCACCATCTAAAGACACCGTTACAAATAATCAACAAGAAAACTCAGGCGATCCTCGCAGAGTCGATCGTGAAAATCAACATCAGCTGACACGAGAATGCAGTATATGTTTTGTTTCATCATGCTGAAGCTCCGGATGGCAGGCTTATATGCAACTGCAGTCAGCTTGAACTCGACATGTGGGAAAAACCACTGCAAAGCGAGCATGACGGTAAAGAGGAACAAGCGCACTTCTGGCGATGGTCTCCTAGCTTAAGTGGAAGTAAGGTGTATGAGGCGTTGCCATAAGGTGGGGTTCAGCCCCCAACCCCAAAATAACTGGCTACGCCGTTGACTCTGGTCACATATGGCGTCTTTCAATCTCTCATTATTACACCTCGCTCTAACGCAACATACACCAGACCGCGTGAACACAAGGCAGCTCGTAAACGACAATGACCAAGCGTATACATGGGCAGGCCAGGCCACCTACTCCCTCCCGCAGCCTTCTCTATTAGCTTAGGCCTAACAAGATTACATATTTTGATAGTTTTAGCCGATAAGGAAAACTCTGCATCTGTGCGAGCGAGACTTGTGTTTTAAGGCAATGCAACCTGCTTCTTTTCGTTGCACGTTATTATTGCACACTACATTAGGGAGTTTTCGAATAGCGTACGCAAAGCTTTGCGTCTGCGTTTGCCGCAACTGCGCATGCGTCGTACGCTAACCTCTTGCTGGCCCCCCGTTAATTGACGGAAATAGCGGGCGACCGCAAGGACCGCTAAGCTTTGCGTACGCTATTCGAAAATTTCACCGCGGTGTCACCAGAACAGAATGGGATGGAGTATTGAGAAAGATAGCCTCTTGAGAAAAGAGTCTGAGGGCTCAGATGGCCGAGAAAGAAATAAAAGTTTGGATGATTTGACTGGGCGGCATAATTGATGTAACATATATTATTTTGGGAGGAGTTTCTTGGGCTGCCGTTCAAAAGAATTTTTGAGGCAGCCATCTGAAATTATAAATTTCCAGATTTTGCACTAACTTCGCTTAGCGCAATGTGTGCTCTGTGTTGGTGTTACCATTTTCCGCAAGTGGTGCCGAAGTGTAAACCAGGAGGCCGATGGCATGGCAGCAAGAGTTATTTGAGTCAATTGAGTCCTATTTCAACCAAGCAACCATGCCTGTTCAATAACTAGCACCTCACATTCTCATGATGTTATGATGCCACAATTTTTTCCAAAATTGGCCTTGTGTGCTCCTACCATTAAATCTTTCCAGAAGACATTTCAAATAACAAGGTGATAATGACACCCTTCAGCCATGTCTGAGGTCGTGTGGATGCCGCTCGGCACGAGAGCTTCCAGACTGACATTTCAGGATTTTACGCAGCCTCGAATTCAGTCATGCTTGCCTCAACTAGCTACTCAACACAAGCAGTTATCAAATGAGCACAGTTCACATCTGCATTCTGTGATACAGCACCCCAACAAGGAACATTTGTCAGCTCTGTGCATTTGATGTCAACAAGCTCACCTTTCAATTCCCTGTCATCTCGGCATCCAGTATTCAACCCCCACCCAGGCATATTTATAGCTGTTCAGAACTTCCCATCTCCGAATACTAGATGCTGATCAGCCCTGCGAGTTTCTTCATCTTGTGAACTACTACCACCATTTGGTGCCGGGCCATTCTACATACCCTCCACTTCCTGCTGTTGATACACGGAACTGCTACTATATTGAGCTCCCCTGGACCAAGAACGCCCAAGCAGGCTTTTCGGGATCAAGAGATGCCTTGGCAATGCTACTCCCCGAATATCAAATGAGAGTTCCACTACGCATCATCGTACGACATCTTGAATGCAGCTTTGGGTGCTGGATGTCCTTCAAACCTCATCAGAGGAGTACCCATGGTGGCCAATCGCTCACCTTTGCTGAAAACTGCCACCCACTGAGCAGTGTTACAGCATTTTTGGATGAAGACTGAAGCAGCAGTACAATATTTTTATCATTACGTGGAAGGAAGTGAATTCTTTGTTATAAAATACATGAGTTCATATCTCTTGTACGCAATATACTCCCTCAGTTCCAACGGTGGCAACCACATTGCCCGTGAACTGCAGCAGATGACAAAGATATCAGAATTCAGTACAGACATTAGCCACATCAAGGGAGCTGACAACACTGTCACTAATGCCCTGTCACATATCCCAATCAACGCTTTCACCTGTCTCAGAGGAATAGGCCTAGAAAAAGTGGCAATTGCTTGACATAATGACAACAAATTCTGCCATCTGCAAGAATTATAAGCTTTGATGTTGCTAGACTTTCAGTGGTGCACAGGCCTTAGCCAGGAACAGGAGACATTTGCTGTGGCACATATGTTGTGACACAAGCATTGACCATTTATGGCCACTTGCAAACACAATTTGTACTGATATCATAGTCTTTCACACCCAAATACCCGGGCAATCCAAAGCTTCTCCCCAGGTAGATAACATAAGGTGCAGCATCACGTGGGTGTTCCACCAGTGCCGATCACTTTGCAGCACTTGAGATTCAGTCACATTGAGACATTGCTTGATATATTTGCAGCCCCAAACATATTATTCAACCACATTTTTGTGGATCTTATCGTGCCATTGCCACCTTGCCCAAGCCAAACTTGTTGGCTCGTGTTGATTGTTTCAAGCGTTGGGTGGAATATAATCCGATTCCAGACATTACAACTGCAACTGTTGCTCCTGATTTTGTAGCAGCTAGCTGCATCGCTTGGGCATGCCGTCCTCAATCAAAGCAGATAGAGACGGACAATTTGGGCCGACATTCCACTGCAGCCTACCTCCCAATGAGTGATGGAATGGGACATATATGCGTAACATTGAAGAACACATTGGCTGCAGCACTGTAAAACTTGTTTTCGGGGTGACTGTAGGTCTGCCAATTGACCACGTTCTTTTTCTGATGAACCCGAAGCCCACATTCCTGCCGGCGACTACACATCTCGTCAACATGACATTATGAAGAAGCTTCGACCTACTAGCTCTGTGACAGCGCACAGGAAGACACAAATGTTAGCAGTGAACTTGACTCCTGCACACATTTTAACGGAATGATACGGGCTGAAAACTGTCCCTCATCTGTGCCAAGCTACACACTTCACAAAACCTTTACTGAAGTGTTATACAAAAACAAAACAGATCATTTACTACCTATGCAGATGTCATCACTAGAGCACTGCACGGGCCAGGATTCTAGGCCCGGGCCCGGCCCGAGCCCGGCACTCGTTGAAGTTTACCCGCCCGAACCCGGCCCGGTGACTCAAAAGCGAGACCCGGGCCCGGCCCGAACCCGAGAAAAAATTTCACCTACCCGGCCCGGCCCGGCCCGACCGCTGATCGGGCCCGACTGAGGCCCGAGCCATTAATCTAGGGGGTGCTGCCTGAACATAGAATCGACAGCAAGGCATTTTAAGTAGCGAATATCTACACTTTGTTGGCGCATGCTACGCTAACATGTATGCTATAATCTACAGTAATTCCTTGTACAAAAGAGACTCGCTGTAGTAACAGTTGATCTGACATACTGCGTACAATAAACCGTTATTCGACAGCGGTATATTGTGCATATTTTTTCTAGCAATACAATGGGCATCATCAAGAGCGTTTGGTAGCAGCTATTGTAGCAAGAAAAGTGATTTGCAGCATGAGTTCATTTTCAGCAGGGAGCATATTACCAGGCAGAGAGAGAGCAGAACCCTCCCTTCACTTTGTTTTTATTGCTCTCTCTATTTATATTTAATGTATGCTCTACCATCAAACCCAATCGTGCACCCTTCCGGATGTGTAGTGCTTGTCTTCAGCACAGTAGCAGCTTGCCATGCCAAGAGAAATAGTGGGGGGAGAAACAAATTTATTACCTTTGTTAGAAATAAGCTAACCTGAATAATAATTAAAACGAACTCCGTGCACCAAGTGTACTTTTCGAAATACGTATAAACAGCCGAAAGGACAAAAAAAAATTGGCAGATCCCTACTACCATGGCAATCGATGTTATGCGAAGCATGCGGAGGCAAGGTGACTGGGTTGTAATTTTTTTATTGAGCGAAATAGTACGAAATGACGCTAAAGATATGTGCAAATGTTGTATGCACAGACATTTGTTGAACGGTCGCGTATGTTTCATATAACCAGTTGTTTACAACTGCATAACGATGCCAACAGAAACATGGGTATTACCAACACCGGAAGCGGTAAGCTAAGTAGCACTTGTGCTTGCGAGAATGGTAGCCCTGGATAGTGCTTCGTGGACCGACTACAGACGATGGCGCTTAAGTATACAAATGACGTTAACCCGACATGACGCCTGCCTCATAGGAGTACATATGTAACGTTTATAAGATCAGATAGCCAGCACTGCAACCAAAATTGACGGTTCACCAACATTACGCCTCCATAGAGTTTTTGCAAAGCAGTCCCGAGACCTGACGTGGCTCTGTGGTACAATACTTGATTGCCACACAGATTGCTTGGGTTTGATTCCGCTGGGACCCTGATATTTATTATTTGTATTCGTCGGGTCAACGCTGCCGACGTCAGTTCTTCTTACGCTCTCGCATTCAAATTGCTGATGGCTGTCCTCGCCGTTCCTGGGTAGATATATATTATCAAACACCAGTGGCGCATACCCGCATGCCGCGGGCCGTGGTATACGGGTATGTGCCACACACGTCTGCAGGAAAGGGTTTGACGACGTACGCGGCAGGATTTTCACGTTATTCATGTCATGACTAGCCAGATGTATTCGTCCATACCTCTTACCCTCCTATACGAAGCTTTGTCTACTCCAAGTTAAGGAGGCGATCACGAGAGCACCCAGACGTTGCCGGCTAGATAGATAAATAGATACGTAGATAGAAACGCAAAAGTGCTTACAGTACGCAAAGAAATGCTTCGCATTTAAATTTGTTATAGCATTATTTCCGTATATCACACACTGCACTGCTGGTATATAGTCTACAGGGCCGAAAAACTTGTGTCTTTAGGTATTGTTTGCTGCGTTTCTTGTTTGTTCTATACGTCTACTTTTTGACTCACTCCTCTATCTAAAGGCTTTGGCCTTGAGGGTAGCAATAAATAAAAATGAAATAAAATAAGTTTTTGTGCATAGTTTACAGTTCCTTTCTTCACACTTATTGTGCGAAAAGTCAAATTATCAAGATTCCGGCTGTAAGCGCGCCATGCTCTGTTGCATCAGATATCAAGCCGCGCTACAGTTGCTTGAACTGCTTGCGGTAGTCGCAAGGACGCACGACGTCTGCCTTGCGAATTGTGAAGGCGTCGGCAGTCGTAGTTCTCAGACCTACCCACTGGAGCCTATTTCGGTGCGGACTTCTGCAGAATGAACATGGCTTTCCAACTCATCGCTTCATTTGTCTTGTTCGCGAACGTCGTCCACACTTCGATATAATCCATAAAAGTACTCTTTGAGCGCTTCCACTTGCAGGTTTCAGCTGTGTATGTTATACACGGTATTGCAATATGCTCTGTCGTTTTTATACATATTATAATGATGCATGGTTTGATAACAATTTTGTACCGTTTGAAGGTGGCGATTAGACTACGCGGGCAAGACTGGCAGGAGGTGGACGAAGAGATTTCGATCTGTTTTCAAGGTTCATTCCAGTTTCTCGATAAAGATGCGAAGAAGCTTCTCGAAGCTTACTCATGTTATGCGTATGGTTCGAAGTAACGGGATATCACCCAATACGGAATTCGTAACTGTCTTTTTTCAAGCCAGATATATCGTCAAGTGAACATACTTTGCCACACACCTTGTTTAATGGACCTGTGCGATTCCTGCACATTCCAACGTTGCTGCGGCTGTATCATGTAGCTGTCGCACCACACAGCGGAACACGACGAAAGCTCAGACGTTACCAATGAGGCACACAAAGCAGGCTGTGCATGTCCAAGTCGTGTCACACGGCCACTGAAAGCCATGGCGGAGCCTCGAAAAAAGAACGTGCCTTAATGATGCTTTGTAACGACGCTCTGCGCAGACCCTTTGTTTTAGTGGACTGTGGGACAATTAGTGGACTGTGGACAATGTGGGACTGTGGATTGTGGGACAAACAAGAATGCTGCTCTCCTTCGGAGTTCTGTGTTCACTCTTCCGGTGATAAGTTATAGATAAAAATACATTATCTAAATTATTACATTACAATTATTACTGTGATTAAAAATGACATTACGGATGCAAAATAATAGCCAATGCAATAAAGCAATGAATAGTGAGATGTTAACTATATAAGCGTCTAGTTCATCAAGTAGCCCCATATACAAGCAGCAAGAGAAGTTCAGTACTTGTCGCTCATAAAAATTCTTGAAATAGTTTGCCACACGTAAAAAGAAAAAAAAAGTTTTTTTTTCGAGATAAATATCTGTAACAGATATACGTGCAGAACGTATGTGGAACAGTCTAAAGAACTGAGCAAAGTTCAAGCTCGGCCCGACCCGAGCCCGCCACCTCAAACCCGGGCCCGGCCCTAAGGCCGGAGCTTCAGGCCCGAGCCCGGCCCGGGCCCGCCGTGAAAAATACTTTACCCGGCCCGGCCCGGGCTTTCGGGTAAGCCCGAGCCCGTGCAGTGCTCTAGTCATCACCAGTACACAAAGGGCCTGAAACAGCAAAAGTATCATACTTATTAACATAACGTCAATAAACATTCTCCAAGAGGCTATGGTTAAAAATGCACATTGACCACGGTTTCAAGTAAAGCTGGTGAAAAAAAAGCCTTTACCAGCATCAGTTCTTCAGGTTTTTGGAAAAAAAATATTTTTCATTTATGCACTGAATTCGGTATCTCGAAATAGTAATTTAGGTGCGAAAAAAAGGACAATTGTATTTATGGCACTTGTGATATGATAACTATAAAAAATAATGAATAACTGCTCTAGTGTTATATCTCATACAATTGAGTAAATCTATGTTTTCGAGAGGTTTGCTAATGTGCTAGCTCTTGAGTGTCACAAATAAAGAGTGAAGAAGTTATTTTAACTTTCTATGGCCTGGTACCAACGCTTTCAGGCACTTTAAAAAAATAAGTGTAACTTTGTGTTTGATGTGAGCTTGACCTCGGCAACCAGATCTCACTCAAAGAAGGTTTCAGGCACTATTCTAAATACCTGTATTTTTTATATGTTGGCCTAAAAGACAGCATGCATGCTCACATGCCTTAAGCCTTGTTTTAACTGTATACATCAAGAAGCTCATTGACGTAAGCCGTGTTTGTCTTTCCCAACTCATTCACATCATAATCGCTGAAGGTAAAGCCACATTTATTGCAAAAATGAAAGATTAAGAAGGTGTATGCGCCCTTGGACAGCAAAAAGCAATGTTCAAATAACCAATGTGACAAATGCTGTGAACCCTGCCATAAGTCAAATGGTCCTCCAAGCATTTTGAGAGGTATGTTTGGTCATAACTCTGACAGTGGTTTAGCAATACATGCAACTATAGGAGCCAGAAAGCTTAAGTAGGACCGACAGTTCGGTGAGTTGGTACGGATGCATGATTTTAGAACGACACAACAAAGACGACGAAAAGGCTAATGAGCCACATCAATTTGGAATGCCCATGTTGATTTCGAAAGCCGTATTCAATTAGCTCGACTACATAACAAATATGCGGCTTTAGTAACTCTAGACATCGCTAAAGCATATGATACCGTGGAACACAGTATTTTGATGGATCGATTAGAATACCTTGATTTTCCGTCATACATAGCGAAGGTTCACAATTTCCTTGTGGACAGAAAATTTTATTGTTTCAAAGACAGATTTTCATCATCTCACACACAAACAAGAGGAGTAACGCAAGGCTCAGTGCTTTCCCCGCTACTATTTAATGTACTAATGAGCATCATTCCACGTCACCAGGACATAACAACTTAAGTTTATGCAGACGATATCGCGTTTTTTGGAACGGCAGATAATATACAGACCTCATATGAACGGCTTCAGACGTACCTGAATACCCTGGAGAGCTGGCTCGATGGCAATCACTTTCTCCTTAATCCGAGTAAATGTGCCCGTCTTGTTTTCCCGCTGCAATACCCCGTGCACATCTCACTGTCTTACCATTATGAGTACATACCAAAGGTGGAGTCTATTAAATACCTTGGGGTAATTTATACTGCATCTCTTAACTGGCGCCAACACTTCGAATATATAGCTGGAAAAGGTGCACGTGCCGTTGGCATGTTGCGTAGGATAAGCAACTACCACATAGGTATGAGAAGAGACGCACTAGTAATGATATATCGCATGTACGTTCGTCCTATTTTGGAATTCGGTTGTGTGCTTTTCTCTGGTGCTCCAGCATACAAAATCTGGCCTCTACTTCTTTTAGAAAAAGAAGCACTACGCTTATGCCTTGGCCTTCCTAAAACGGTTTCTAACTGTGTTTTATACCTAGAATCAAGAGTTGCCCCGCTTTCCTGCAGGTTTCGAATTTTGATCGTTCACACATTCTTAAGAATTTACGAGACACCACTACGCCAATCGGAAACAGCTTTTATTTCCACTCCGGAATCATTTTTCGGTGCTAGATGGCCACGATTTCACACGCCACAAGTCATATTTGTACAACATGTACTGGACCCGCTGACTGTACGTGTTAGCGACATAACACCGACTAGTTAGAATTCGCACCCGGTGGATATCCAATTTGGTGACATTTTTCCTAATAATGCGAAATTACTCCCCCCGTCATACTCTAAATGGTTTATTACAAGAACACTTGCAGAACATCAACACAAATGTTATTGTTGCTACAGATGCATCACAGTGTGACGAAAAGTCAGGTGTTGGTATATTTAGCCCCAATTTGGATTGGTCATATTCCATTCGACTGCCTCATTTTATTCCCGTATTTGTGGCTGAATTTCTGGCAGTGGTGCTCGCCTTGCAAAAGTTAAACACGGAAATTACATCTGCCGTTATAATAACAGATTCTCTGTCTCTCTGCGCTGCACTTTCTGCTGGTGCTGACTCGCACGTATTAAAAGCATTTCATGCATTAATACCCGCGCATTTGAGAAAAGTTCGGTTAGTTTGGGTGCCTGGACACAAAGGGTTGTTCCTAAATAAAATGGCCGATTCCTCAGCAAAGTCGTCAGTAAGTGGGCTGATTTTACCGAGTCTTCCACCGTCCGCTTATGTGACGGCTGCGCGATTTCGCTGGCGGAACATTATGGAAGGCCCTGCAGGCTCATCACTAATAAATTCCACCGAATATCGTCACTTATTACATGCCTGGCTGAGTTCGTCTTGTGAAACACGTAAACTAGCCTATATTTCTGGGTTCTCCAATGCGAAGGTTTGTGTGGCTGTGCGGAATTATATCAGTGCAACCAATCAATTAACTAGCTAATCTATATTATTATTCTTCTGTGTCGACACATGCATAACTTTTTTTTTCTTTTATGGAAAATATGGCTTTCATTTAATTTATTATCTATTACTAATAAAAAGTATTATTATTTTTATACATTTGAGCGAACATCAAAATTTAATATAAAATTTGCAAGGTTTTTATTATTTAACCTCCATTATTCCAAACTTCCATAATAGTGTATAAGACCACTCAATTCTTGGCCAATCCCCCCACAGTGGGTGTGAGCCACAGCAGGTCAACAAGAACAAGAACAAACACAAGCGCCGGCTCACAACTGAAGTTAATTCAACATTACAGAACAGATTTTTACACCCACATGACTACCCGCAACAACTGACCAGCAAAACCAAAAAAAAACAAGAACACGTTATCCATTAAGGTGAAAGATTTGTTTATCCTGCAGTGCGATTGAAGGAAAGCTGATATATGAGTGTTTTTCATTTTGAATGTGCCATCTCGATTAGTTCTGATTACTTTTGAACATAGGTCGGCGAACTCACTCATGAGTCGACTCACTCAGACTCAGATCGAGCCGTAAGTCTGAGTGAGTCCGGGTGAGTAATATATTAGTGAGTTAGAGTCCGAGTGAGTCCGGTTGAGAAACATTTTAGTGCGTCTGGGTCCGAGTGAGTCCGGTTGAGAAAAAATATTGGTGAGTCTGAGTCCGAGTGAGCCCTAGGCGCAAAATGTGTTTCTAGAGGGAGTCCGAGAGAGCTCTACACTTTTTTGTCGATCTATGGTTCTATTTACTCCACTTCAGCAATCACTATCAGCCTCGCGTCGGCTGACGTTTCTACTCACGACGACTCACACATACTTCAAAGCCCCAACGTTCATACGCCTGCTAATTATTTATTGATCAAAGGCTTGAGTTATGGAGGAGGACGTGCCGTGGCCTCCAACACCCCCCCCCCCCCCTGGAAACTCTTTCCCGGGAATTTTCGATCAAAATATATCTTGTAAGTCATCTCTTTCTATAAAAATCTTTTTACTGGATTGCACCCACTGATATCATATATTGGAAGAAACGAGGTCACAAGGCGACAAGTAGAGCACTGATTGTGCGAGATAGGGGTTTAAAGAGCATTGACACCATGTTCGAGAAAGCCAAATGTACGCTAACAGACTCATGAGTCAGCTCACTCAGATTCGCTCATACTCAGATAGAGCCATGAGTCTGAGTCTGAGTGAGTCCAAGTGAGGAATACTTTGGTGAGTCCTAGTCCGAGTGAGTCCGGCTAAGAAAAATTTCTGTGAATCTGAGTCCGAGTGATCTCCGTTTAGGAGTATTTTGGTGAATCTGAGTCTGAGTGAGTCCGAAGGGCAAAATATATTTCACGAGTGAGTCTGAGTGAGCTCCACATCTTTTGCCGACCTATGCTTCTGAAACATATCCTGACAAGACTACTCAGGAAGCTTGTGTTTGTGTGGCTCGTTAGCTTTTTTGTCTTCTTTGTCGTGTCATTCTAAAACCGGGAAGCTTACTGTGTGCACCAGACATTCAAGTAGTAGCTCTTTCCTCACTTCTTCATGTGAAAATCCACTAGTACGAACTCTACCGACTTCACTGTTGCCTTAATTGTTATGTATAGTGCTGCCCAATTTATTATTTTTCAAGTTCATTACAGCACACTGAAATAATGCTATTCAGACTCCCAGCAGCTTTAGTTCAATGAACTGAATTTGTTGCTGACAGCTCTAGTCATTGTTGCAAATATCGCTGCAACTAACTGAATGGAACACTAATGCAAAGCAAATTAAGTAAGAGGACATTGAGGGCACTTTTCATACCGAAAAAATTATTTGCAGCAAGGCACAGCATTTGATTTTAACAAAGGCTATGTAAAGTGAGGAACGTGCAAGTTGAGTCTGACAGGTACTATACAGGAATGCGCGTTGATCTTCATTCTGCTCATAAGCTTCCAAGCCTCACTCTACTTGAAGCAAGCCTGGCTACTGCCACTCATGTGGAAAGATAGCAGAAACACAGTATAAATATTTCTGTATAAAATACACACAATGTCACTAGAGCAACATTTCGGTATTTTATTTGTAACACATGCAGTGTAAGTGCTGCAATACTTAAAAGACGTCTGAAAGTTTACACACCTAATTTACTGTTTTCTATATTACTTTTTCGTGCCTTTGACGTAGTGCAACTACATTAAAATATCAACGTGACTATAATGGATGGGACAAAAGCGAAAGCTGGTCAAAAATGACCATGCAGGAAATGGCTTGTATATCTGAATAATACCATGTGCACGCGCCCCCCCGGCAATCTCCTCTGTCTCCTTTAATTTTGAACACACTTCAAGCAATTATGAAGGTGGTGAGCTTAAGAGAGGAATCCGGCGAGTAAGTGTCTATAAGCCTGGAAGCAAGAGGATTTGAACCACCTATTTTTGAGTTGGGTGTGTGCATACCTATGTTTCACGGAGTGGCGAGGGACGGCAGATTGTTGGAACAATCTTATGTTGTCTGGGAGGTCGAGATTTTGGTGGGGAATGTCGAGTTGGCGCCAGTGGCGTTAGGTGTTCAAGACGGCATCCACTCTAGCATAAGTCCGTGGTTGGTGGTTGACAAGTTCATTGTGTCGCAATGTAGTCTGCCGTCCTGTCTCGTCCACTTGGCGTCAGCACACTTGAGGGTACATTCAATAGCTGTACCAAGTTATTGTTGAGGATCCAGGTGTTAGTATCTTCTGTCGGTGCACGGAGGAAGAGCCGGATATATGAGTAATGGCTTTCTTTTCCATCGGTGCTTCTGGAATTAGTTTATATACATTCCTTTTAACATTCTCATGCAACAAAGGCATTGAACATATGTTTTCGTAACTTTTCAGCGTTGTGCCTGAACTGCTCACGTGGCTGAAAGGCTCTCCTTTTAGTTGTGGTGTTGTCTCGGTCGGGGCTACACAACATTAAGTCGCTTTATATTTGCCTTCGTAGGATAGCTCTTTGCATGCTTCTTCGGTGCCTTGTATAATTGTGAAAGCGGTAACTTGCAGGTGTTGACTGCGGTGCTTTTATCTAGTGTTCCACTTTTTGCAAGCTTCATTTGCACGCAAAGCAAAAACTCAAAAGCATGGTAATTTTTGCTTTGGATTTTCTGTTGTTCTTTCTACTGTTACTTTAGTCTGTGTCCTCTGACTGCTGACAACCTCATGTGGCAGGTCTCTCTCGTGCACTTGTTCGTGCCATGCAGTGACTTACTCGCCTTATCAGCTAAAGACCGTTCGTATGATGAAGAGAAAGCTCTGTCCTGGTTGTGTCATCTGCTGGTGGCGTATCTTCAAGGTCTCTTCTCAGTGTACCCTTATTATACTTGGCTGGAAGATGAGCACGACTGAATACTTTCAGCTGTTAGCAGGTTTTTATCCACTTTAAGAGTAGTTGCCGCTCCTTTCTTGGATGTTCTTTTTTGGATGGTTGGCGTGTCATTGCTTCTTCTCAGCTGGTGACTGTTTTGTAAGTGGGACCTTGTCGTGGCTGCCTCCTTGCACTGGATACAGTGCTCACTCAGCCAGGCGTTTTGACACAGTGAGAAACTTGAAAAGTGCGAACTAATTACTGCAGGTGTGCCCTTTCCTGGTTGCAGCTGGGTATCTGTTCTTCGTATATATTCGTAGCTCGAGAAGCAGGGCCTGTTCTTTACGTTAGCTGCACATCAGGTGAGCAGAGTACTACCAACACTTGCTAAGATTATAGATTTGTTTCCTTTGGTGAAAAATAACGGTTTGCAAGCATAAGCTGCACAAACGTTGACAAATTTTTTTTTGTGTGGGTGCTTTAACCAGTGGGTTGGGCAGAAATTTGTGTGGTGGAGGGTAAGGCGGTGACGTCCTTGGTCTTAAGTGGCGGTCCGGGCAGGCAAGTGTCGAGTATGTGTTATTTTGTGTTCGGTATCCCACTGCAGAAAATTTTGGGGTGGGCCATGTGCCCGGTGTGCTATTCCCTGTCTACGCCACTGCCTTTAACTACAAAGCGCCCATCTTGCATTTTTGTGCCTCCTGTGGCTCATCAATTAAACTGCTTCTCTGGCAACAGTGGCCATTTCAAAATTTACTAATGCAGCTAAGCTTAATATCTTATCTGCATGTCAAAGTAAAGGTGAAAGTGGTTGTTGCAGTTCAAAAAGCCTTGAGGGAACATGTTCCTATAAATCATGAATATGAAGACTCAATGAGAACTTCAATTGTGTAGAGCAGCTATATGATAATATAAGAGTGACATACACCAGCTACTTTGGCTTGCGCTGTTCCATTTCCCTTAACTGCTTGTAGTTCTGTTCAACTCTCCCACTGATTAGGACCTCCTGGAGGCACATAGGGCACAGAATTGCATATTGAAATATATGTGATCAAAATAAAGAGGTCATTGAGTACAACAAAACTGTTTGCTATTCTACACTGAGTCTGGAAAAAGGAAACTAGAACAAGAAGGATTGAAGTAGGTTGAGAGACACTGTGAGAAAGAAATCTAAACAGAGCTCATGCCCAAATGCACAGCTGCTGACAGCACGAGCAAGAGTTTTCAGTATACTGGCCGTATACTACCAACAGACACTCACGCCAGCTTGTTGGTTGCAATAACTGCAACAATCGTAGCTTCCGAGATTTGATCATAAACATGCCTCTCAGTTTGAATGACAAGGCCTGACACCTGCTGCCAAAAGAGTCTACCGATTTTCCGGGAGACTGCGGCGATTTCTGACGTATCCTCCGGATTGTATAGGCACGTCCACTGATCTCCCGAAAGACAGCTAGCCTTAGCGCCACCAGGAAACAATATAATAATAACAAAGGATAGTGGCCGGGTCTAAAATAAAATTTTCCACTTCGGTAACCAGCTTGGCAGATATGTGCGGAACGCTCGCCTCTTTCCATCTATTTAAGGAAAAGAGTAGGCGCGCGGTTGGGGGGGGGGGGGGCATCTGTGGTTCAGTATTTAATCAAAGTAGCACTGCCGCCGTGAGCGTGCGTTGTTTTCGTTATTAACGGTTCGGCGTGTTATGTTCTCAGCACATGAACTTACGGAAACGCTTTTTTTTCTTTTTTGTGTCGTACTGCGCACAGTCTGCGTACCGCGGAAACTGCTGTTTTTCGGCAGCTACAGTAGGGTGCATATAAGCAATGTATTAAAAAAATGTAGTAAAACGATCGAAGTTCAAACTTCCAACGACCCGCCGCGAAGATAAGGTGCCCGACGCCCACGCACTCCGCCACATACCCTCCGTTCGCAGCGATGTTGTAGGCAATTCGTGTGGGACGTCATTCCATGAATATACTTTGCGCGTGTGTAGGTGTGTCAGATTACGGCCACTGCATACATTGTACGATTCAATCACCGTAACGCTCATGCTGATAACCCCATCTTCCCACACGTCAAGCACCTGCAAGTGCCGTTAACCGGTACTGCGCTGTGAACGCGAAATAGCCAAATCGGTCGCGGCAAGCAGGGCACACGATACGATTTGTGTCCGATCCGACGTCGAGCGCGCCGTTACGGTTGCGAACGGCAGCGGAAACCGCGGTTGCTTCGCCGTACAGAAGCACCGAATCGCACGTCTGACAGGCGACAAACTGGGTAAATTTTTCTCGGTTAAATAGTCTTGCACGAGTACGATACGATTTGTGCCCGATCCGACGTCGAGCGCGCCCATTGCACTCGCGCAAGACTATTTAACCGAGAAAAATTTACCCAGTTTGTCGCCCGTCAGGCGTACGATTGGATGCTTCTGTGCAAAGAAGCAACCGCGGTTTCCGCTGCCGTTCGCAACGCAACCGTAACGGAGCGCTCGACGTCAAATCGGACACAAATCGTTTCGTGTGCCCTGCTTGCTATCGCTGCGACCAACGATTATGCATAATCAACGAGCTGTGTATGATTTAATCACTATAGGATATGTTTCTTACGTTGCGTCTGGCACATTACTCTCTCAAACTTGAAAAATCGGCGTGTGAAGTCCGACCACAAGAGGGCCAAACAACAGCAGGCGCAGAAATTGGCACATAACGGCCCGATGTTATGCCAACGAAGTGCACTCTTCAGCCGACGTAGGCAATATCGTTCGAACGACGGGCCAATAATTCCGGCTTAATTGGATGGCTCAGCCCATATTGGCTTCTGCTTGTATAACTCGGCCCAATGTTTCCGTTCTATTAGGCTGGCACAGCCGATATTGGCGGCAAGTTCTGAATGCTGGTCCAACGTCACCGTTCTATTAGACTGGCACAGCCGTTATTGGCGGCACGTTGTCAATACTGGTCCAACGTCATCGTTCTATTAGACTGGCACCGCCAATATTGGCGGCACGTTGTCAATACTGGCTCAACATCGCCGTTCTATTAAACTGTCAGAGCCAATATTGGTGGCATGTTGTCAATCATGGGCCGTCCTTGGGCCAGGAACTGCCAATCTGTCGCCGACATCGGGCCGACGTTCTGTGCTGCCTGGGTTAGACCGGCCCCCGCGCCACCTTCGAGCCATCTTGCCAGTAATGACGAAAGTGCGCTGAAGTTGCCGAGTTCTGATGACCGCCAACTTTATAATAATGTATATAAATAGCTTAGCTTTAGTATGTTGGAGAACGTACGCTCTGTGGCTTAGTGGTTTCGCGCCGCGTGCTTTGCAGAGAGAGGTCGAAGGTGCGACGAGTGGTGACGGAACTTGTCCTTCTAGTTTTTTTTCTTTGCAGTCTGTTAATTTATATTTTACCATGTCATTTCCGTGACGGAAATACGTCAGTGGAACCGTGGTGGATGCCGGCATAAAATACTGTAGTGTTTAAATGGTACACGTGAGACTTTATCGCCAATAATACAGTGAGGGCTTTCTGAAGACGCTCTCACACTTTCAGTCCCATTTCTTGCTTAAACTCAATATTCAGCAATTAAGTTAACCATTCTTCATTATAAATAAATAATTGCACAAATATTGCCTGTAATGCGCAAGGTGGCTATCAGCAGTATGCAACTGATTTCATTCACCTGCCTCAAATACTGTATTAGGGGCGAAGCTCCTTAAGGTCGAGGCTTGTACATGCCTCTCCCGGTGCTCCGCAGTGTAGCCATGCTAGTGCGATGACGATGATGCTGCCATCACGGCACATCACATGCAAGGTAACCATTATACGCCATAACGATGACGATTACGCTGATGACCATGAAGAACAAGCGCGGTGCAGACCGCACATTCTCTTTCTGCCATCACGGCACGGCACATGGAATGTACCCACTATACGTCATAACGATGACGATGAAGTTTAAGCGCGTTCGAGACCACACATTCTTTTTCTGCCATGGATGAAAACGATCGTGAACGCATTCTCGCCCGCGAAAGGCACAACGGCAACACCGACAACAAACTGCTACCCCGGTGTTGAGGACGCGGGAAGTGGTGGCTTAACTGCGAAAACACATTGTATATGGTGTACACACGCGTTGTCATCATTTACATTCATGAGTGGGCAATGTCACGGGTGATTTACGGTAAGAACGGTCCTCAGTGCTTCGCCCACTCGCCATTATTCACATCGTGGAAATCCGAATATTTAAGCCTTGGCTAAAGATAGCTGGCACACCCGGTATACCTTCCTCTTAAGGGATAAGGGTAAAGTAGCATTCATCATCTGAGAGTGCGTGCGAAATCTCCTCCACAGCACGCTTAGTCTTCTAGTTATTTCAATTTCATGGTTCGGCTGCGCGTTTCTTACTAGTCCTAAGAAGACGTATTCCTTTACAACTTCCAGTGTTTCGCTACGTATCACAAGGCGTGTTCACTTCTGAGACTGTTGCACATTACTTTTGCTTTATGCATAATATTTTCGGACCTACTTCTCTGCTTTCCTTGCCCTATTTAGTAATCATCAGTTGCGCTTCGTCAATGCGATGCCATCAGTGAATCGCAGGTCACTAAGGTGCTCTCCGTTAATTCTCATCCTCAACCCTTCCCAGTCTATGGCCCTGAAAACCTCCTGTAAGCACGCTGTGAATAGCGTTGGGGAGATTTTGTCTCTCTGCCGTACACCCTTCTTAATTGCTATCTTGTCGCTTCTTTATGGAGGACTATGGTGGCTGTAGTTCCGCTGTAGATTTATTCCAGTATGTTTATGTATGCTTCGTCAACGCCCAGATTCTGCACTACCTGCAGGGCTGCTGATATCTCGACTGAATCAAGTGCCTGCTCATAATCGAGGAAAGCTGCATATTGAGGTTAGATGTATACCACCCATTTCTCTATGACCTGATGATAGCATGACTGTGGTACATTGTTGAGTAGCCAGTACGAAAGGATGCTAGGCCCTTTTCGTAATTGAACTCTAATGTTGTTTAATTCTTTAGCTATTATATTTGTCAATAGCTTGTAAACAACGGACGGAATCGGACTGGCCTGTAATCATTCGAATCCTTGACGTCTCCTTTCTTGCAAGTATCCAAAGTTTAAGCTTATTAGGTGTGTGCGAATAGTGAACTTGAGAACCATATTGAATAAGAAATGAATAATAAGGCAAGCATTTTGAAAGCTGCCAGAAAATGGTAATGTAACCGTTTTCGAACCAGCCCAAAAATTCCACATTTTATTTAAAAGGACTCTTCACTACCTTTAACAAAGCAATATTGCGATAACTTTTAACGCAGCTAGAACCTTTGAAATATTTTGTACGTGTAGGTTTAAGTACATGAATGACTAGAGCGCTCAAGTTTTCGCTTTGTCAACAGCTTTGAAATAAAATTTATATATAAACATTAACCAACATGCAAGAGTCACCATCATCATGAACTTCATGAAGAAGATAATGGTTTGACGAATCTCTTGCTTCGGTGTTGCTGCAGTTTTAAAGAAAAACGCCTTCAGTCTGTAATCACTATAGCGCCGCTAGTCCCGAACAACCTTGGGTCCATACATCTTGCTTATTCGATGAAGAAATATAAAAGCGTTAGCCGTTTTCGTCCCAATGATTCTTCATTTTGAGATATCTCTTTGGTATATAGTAATCCAAAAAACAAGGTGGATTTTAGCAAGCAATCGGTGCTACATAATTTTTTAATCTCTGCGTAAACCTACAAGTTGTAGTGATATATTTTCCTTTTTCTAAAGAGTTTCCACTGTGAGAAGGATCCCACAATTACCTCCAGGACTTTCTCTCCAACCGAACGGCCACCCTTTCGGCAAGAGATCTGCGATCAGACCAGCGTCGCTCGGCAGCGCAAGCACCCCGCAAGGCTCAGTCATCTCTCCCATGCTTTTATATGCGAAGCATTTCTTAGCGAACTTCGGCGACTTTAAGCGTATCTATCTATCTATCTATCTATCTATCTATCTATCTATCTATCTATCTATCTATCTATCTATCTATCTATCTAGCCGCCTACGACTTTCTGCTTCCTGGCCGTATCGTTCATGGGATTTCTACCAAATTTGGTATGGCATAACATGACCGTATGACGAACATAAATGGCTGGTCGTATCACGAAAATCATGACTAACTTGTCATGAAAAGTATGATTTACATGCCACGCTCATGGCCCGCTCGCGGCCGTTTCGTTAGCTTGATATAGACCAAACTTGGTGTTGAGTGACGTGACTGTATGACGAACATAAATAACAAGTGGTAATACGGAAATCTTGACATGTCATGAGCGACATGACTTGCATTCCACGCTCATGGCGCGCTCGCGGCTGTTTCGTTAGCTTGATATACACCAAATTTGGTATTGAGTGACATGACTGTATGACGAACATAAATGACAAGTGGTAATATTGAAATCATGACATGTCATGAGCGACATGACTTGCATGCCACGCTCATGGCGCGCTCGCGTGCATTTGGTTAGCTTGAGATACACCAAATTTGGTATTGAGTGACATGACTGTATGACGAACATAAATGACAAGTGGTAATATGGAAACCATGACATGTCATGAGCGACATGACTTATATTCCACGTTCATGGCGCGCTGGCCGCCGTTTCGTTAGCTTGATATACACCAAATTTGGTATTGAGTGGCATGACTACATGACGAACATAAATGACACGTGGTAACGTGGAAATCATGAGATGTCATGAGCGACATCACTTGTATTCCACGCTCATGGCGCGCTCACGGCCGTTTCGTTAGCTTGAGATACACCAAATTTGGTTTTGACTGACATGATTGTATGACGAACATAAATGACAAGTGGTAATATGAAAATCTTGACATGTCATGAGCGACATGACTTGCATTCCACGCTCATGGCGCGCTCGCGGCCCTTTCGTTAGCTTGATATACACCAAACTTGGTATTGAGTGACGTGACTGTATGACAAACATAAATGACAAGTGGTAATATGGAAATCATGACATGTCATGAGCGACATCACTTGCATTCCACGCTCATGGCGCGCTCACGGCCGTTTCGTTAGCTTGATATACACCAAATTTGGTATTGAGTGACATGACTGTATAACGAACATAAGTGACAGGTGCTAACATGAAAATCTTGGCGTGCATGTCATATACAACGCCATTTATATGCCACGCTCATGGCGCGCTTGCGTCCAGTTTGCTAGCTTGATATACACCAAAATTGGTATTGCGCGACGTGACTGTATGACGAACATAAATGACATGTCCTAACATGTAAAACATGACATGCAAATTATGTAAAGCATGATTTGCTCCTTCCTGGCTGCATCGCATTACATCGATTCCCACAGTGCGTGGGATCTGCCGGCTTTTTAACTTAGTCATGATTGGCCTTCTCCAGCAGTTCTCACAAATCGACAATACCAACCATACCATGCATGCCGACATCACCATCTAGGCGTACCGAGGTAGTTATGGTCAAGTGGAGTCAGCCATACAAACAGCGATTGACGTGGTTCAGACATGTCTCCAAGGAACCGGACTGCGCTGTTCACTGGCTAAATCGGAGCCCCTTCTCTAGCAGCCCATTCAGCGAAATACCCCCGAAACAGCAATATGAGCACCGACCCAGTGACGCCATCACCCTACCTTCAAAATGGCAGCCCAATCCTACACGTCTCTAGTATCCGGGTCATCGGCCTCACCATCCCAACCAATGGTTCCAACGCCTTGGCTCTCAACAAGATATCTTCGCAATTTCTAAACCTCCTACGTCTTCTTAGACGTATCTCCAAGAGGTGGTGTCATAGAAGATAGCCTCCTCCGCCTCCTGCAGTCTTTTCCCCTATGTCACACTACCACCCTCGTTGAACAAACACGAGCCAGCACGCGTGTGATGCGGCGCCGAGGCAAGCCCTTGACTCCCCCTCATGGGAGGCCTAAGCTCGGCCAGATAAACTTGCTGGTTTCTACGAATGAAGTTCATTTCTCCGCTCCCTGCAAATACTTCCTCAAACTTCGCACTGCGCATACTATTATTGCAAATGGCAGCGGAATGTAATTGGCGGTGTGAGCGACATGCACAGAAGTCTTCACAAATAAAGTGTGCAGCATGTAGCTTCCACAACTTTCAAGTTATATGCATTAATGTAGACAAGTCAAGTTGCATGCATGACGTTTGTTTGTACAACACCTATAGATACCTAGTTATAATAGCGAGGATTGGGAGCTTGCATGTATTATGTGTTCCGACATGATTGCGCCCTGGTAAAAACACGTCTGCTCGCGTATATGCTTATATATGCTGACGAAGTCCTAATAATTGTAACTTATTATTGTAACTGTAATCTGCAATAAAACCTTGTACAATCTTTACACGAGTTCACTAGGCACTGTCACGTCCATCGACTTTAGGAATTGTATCTTTTGTGGTCACATTTCAACAAACGATATTTATACTTTGTAATAATGTAGGCGTATATAACAATTAGGTCACGTTCCTCAACGGATTGCCTTATACATGTATGGCGATCCACATAAAAGTGAGTAACTTGTTCCCCACATATTCTTCAGCGCATATATGCAGCACCTCCCCATATTGGCAGGGCAGTCCGCACTGGGATACCGTTCAGGGCATATGGCATGAAGAACAGCAAGGTTAGGATACGCACGGGCTTGTAATAGTCTAAGGGTAACTGCCCGCGCCCTACACAAGGCAGGGTGTGGGAGGGGGGGAATAACCGTTTTGACAGATAGAAGTGTTTCGTTATCTCGTTGAACGTGAGCAAGGGTTCCCGGCCAGGCAGGGGGGACTGCGGAGGCGGGGCGGAGTCAACCCCAGGTTAGCGGGAAACCAAGTAATGCAATGGAGAGTGATGTTTCATTGAACTATGTGTTATGGGAATGTGAAGCCATCGGCTCCGCCTTCAGCGAGGACAGGTGGGCAGCGCTCATGCGCAGCCCGGAACTGAGTGACCAAACCCTGGCCGTCTAGAGTGCCCGCGAACGGGCCACCAAGCTCGGCTTGGCGGTACCTACGTGGGACGAGCCAGGTGGCGCGGGGTCTCCCCTGCGTCTCCTTTGGACCCAAATAAAGTTTGCATCATCATCATCATCATCATTACCTCCCCACATAAGGGTATACTTGATGTCATATATGCGGTGTCCGTGCCATAAAGGGCTGGATTTGACCCCTTAAATGAACAAGTAGCGCCATATCAAGTTCTATGAACATCCACATATGGTAGACTTAGCCACATATGCAGACATCTATACCCATATGTGGCCACATATAATTTATATAAGTGCCATGTAGGGCATTCGCCTAATTTCCAGCTTCCGTCGGTGTCGTCCTTTGTTGCATTGGCTTAATGGCGATGGCTACACTTTTAGAGTGAGTGCTTGTACCAGGCAAAAGGCACATCAATCTGGCCTGCCGGTAGCGTTCTCTTGTTTTTGGCACTATTGAAGGTTCTCAAAAAACTTCGGCTCTTTTTAACTCATTTAACACCCTATCGTAACCGATCACTTCCTCTGCAAGGGATAGACCGTTGTCCTATATCTTCATTTCAGTTGTCTTTTATTTCAAATACACTGTCTCGGAGCGAAAGGACATGATATTGCAGCGCAAAAATCACAAAAAGGAAGAACACAAGACAAAAAGTAGCAAAATTGATCTCTGAGTCTCTATATTCGAGTCTTCCTCCACAACATCAGAATCTTCAGCAAGGACCAACTTGCCCATGAGAAAGTATATTTGTGGAGTCGAAGCTCGATGCGAAAGCCACTACGACAGAAATGAAACAGATTGCACGCGACCATGTTGGTTTTTTTTGGTCACGATTGTTGACGCAGTGATAGTTTATTGGCTGCGGCTAAGTTTGATTGAAATAGGGGGAAGAATCGACTCACTTTTGAATCAAAACTGTTGTTTTTAATAGATGTTACAGTCAGGAATTGCCCAATTTCGATTACACATGGTGTAAAAGGAGCTCAGGCGTGCTTTACGGTGCCGTTATACTTAGCCCACTTTCGTTTTTCATTTGGCTCTTTGAAAAACGTCCGAAATATATTTTGAACTGTTTCAATAAATCGTCGTTTTCTTTTTCATTTGGCATGCGTCAAGACTCCTCCCCCCCCCCCCCCAAACTTAATAACGCAATTTAACAAAATCACTGTAGAAATGTTCTGATGGATATGATAAGCGAAGCCTTTAAACGCCATAAAGGTATTGTTCAAGAACACACCACATGGTAAAGTGCAGTTTTAATTCTCAGAAACAACAAAAAGATAGAAGCTTCAAGTTTAAAGCTGCACACGCAGGCATGACTAAGCGGGCATTAGAACTGTGGTATTATTTATTTCATTTTTCTTCGCACACGCGCACAGTTTATATACCCATAAATAAGCACTTTTGGCTTTCAGTTGTCAGGCAACGTGTTTTGGTGCTCGTTATCCATCGGTCTGTGGTACTTTTTCATCAGGTAAGAAAAATCTGCAGCTATTTTAGCGAATGGTCATCCCACTGCTTCACATTTTCCAACTTTCTCAGCACATTTGCTGTTCCGATATACCTAATGGTCATACCATCCAAATTATTCATCGCACTTAATTCCTCAGTGGGAAGTTGAGGCTCCAAGAACAACCAGTAATTCTTCCTCGTGTAGTTCTGCGACGTTATCTGAGAAGTGCGGGTACGTATATGTGGCTTTTTAGACAGCGAATCCGTTTAAACTAGCCGCAATTTGTGTGTGCGTCCTATAAGAAAAGGCTCATCCTCATAAACGGGTGTCTAGCACATATTTTGTGTAAATACACAGCTCAACACTGGTCAATAAGACGAAGAAGACAACAGTTAGCCCAACAAATGGCTGCGATGTGACGGTGACTACCTGAAGACATCGAGTACGTACAACGAGAGATTAGTAGGGAACGGGAGAAGCAACGGCCAGCTGTGTGAAGACCACGAAGCAACAGAAGTCCTACGACTACGACGACGCCCGTGTATATGTATGAGAGGTGCGAACGCTTGGCTCTCGAGTTTCTCTCGCATGAGTTGGGATATCCATGTCGGATCTTTCACTGTTTTTGGTTTAACTCAAATTTTTCTGCGCTGAGAATCAACGTAGAAACAACCAGCATCACCTAGCTAATGCCTCGAACCAACCTACAAGCAACCAGACTAGTCTTGAGAATCGTCTAGTTTCACTTTTTCTAGCCTTTTGCGGTTTAGAAAAATCTTTGCCAATTTCTTTTTCTAAAAGCGAAAAATCCAATTTAACGTAAACGAAAAAAAACAGTGTTTTGCTACTAACATTATTGTCAGGCCTGTTCAAACAATTTTCTTGCCAGTGTGTTCATTTCACCAAAATGCATCAAGTCTATATTGCACCTAAAGTCTATATCGCGCACTATCATCGGCATTGAGGATTAAGTTTGGATTTAGCTCGTGCAGATTGTAAGTTTTCGTTTAGGCTTCAATTAGCTCGTCATAGAATTCTTATCGCAGCAAATGAACAATGTACAGTCTAGCCCACTTATAACAGTACTCAAGTGTCATGAAAATTTCATTGTTATAACCGATAATCGCTATAAACTGGTTGCACAAAAAAATTCAGAATAGAAGGATTGCAGGCGTTTGTGATAAAACCACTGTCACAGGGGTGACTGCATATAAGAAAGAAGGGTATTTACAAAGTATACAGCGAGAGGTAGAAACAGCTGCAGCCAAGTGGCGGAACAGCAACAACACGATCGCCGTTGTATTCGTCGTCTTCATCGCCTGTCTGGTGCATTCTTGTTCCTGCCGTGTAACACTATAAATAATATCGGATGGGATATGCCAACAGACGTCAGTGATAAGAATAATTTTTTTGGGCATGCTTGAAATTTCAGACACTTTCACGGGACTGCCACAAGCCTTATAGACCAACTGTATGGTAATATCTCAAGTTTTGGACGCCAAAACTCTTCCAAGTCTCAAATTTTACTCAATGTGTATTTCCTAAAGTGCATTAACAGAAGCCACCATCACTACCACGCCGTACCGCATTTTGAAAGTAAGCTATGACGTAATGCAACAAAGCTACGTGGTGAATCATACCGCAAACCCGAAGGGGCGTGGATGACGTTATGGTTGTGGGCAGGGTCCAGTAGCTTCAATTTCTCCTTTTCCTAATTATTATCAAGGATTTCGCGTTCCATTACTTTTCAGCATAGACATCTAACAGCCAGAATTCATTATTATAACCGATCACGCCGCACGCGGGCACTGCTGTAAGCGGGTTATTTCACCACTGACAACATACAAAATTTGATGGTGCCACAGCTTCTCAGTGTAATAACCGATATATTGTTAAAAGCGATATCGTCATAAGTGGATTCCACTGTAGCAATATTTTGCGATAAAGTTAACACCATCGTTGTATTCCGTCGTTGCAGTGCCTTCCCTATCGAAAAAATTCCCCATTTCCCGCTAGAGGGAACCATGTGTGGATGCGAAACAGCGGGGAGATAATTAGCTTGAGCGGGAGGAACGTCGCCGCTCTCAATTCACGGCAGCGGTCCGGGCGCTCATCGCGGCGCTGCACAGGAGAGAGAATGAGGCGCGCGCACTCCATCATTTCCATACCGCGGAACTACCGTGGCGCCCCCCAGCGGAGTGTGCAGCTGTCACACCACCTGTCGTGGCGCCGCTCCATACAGGATTCCTAGAGGAGAGGACGAGGGGGGACCGTAGGAGAGGAGAGGGGAGAGGACGCGCATGCGCTGTGGCGATGTGGGGCGCCGGAGCCGCTCCGTAGAGTAAAGGATTCCTAGAGGAGAGAGGTGGATAGGACGCGCATGCGCTGTGGGGATGTGGCACGCGGGCGCCGCTCCGTAGAGTAGATGATTCCTAGAGTAGAGAAAGGGGGGTGAGCGTAGGAGAGGATAGGGGAGGGGACGCGCATGCGCTGTGGTGGTGTGGGACGCGGGAGCTGCTCCGTAGAGTAGAGGATTCCTAGAGGAGAGAACGGGGTGAGCGTAGGAGAGAGAGGGGGGAGGAGAAGCGCATGCGCTGTGGTGGTGTGGAACGCGGGAAGGAGGGACGGACTAAGGCCCCTTCACAAAGCCCCTTCATGCAATCAAGATCAAGGAATGGGGTCAACCTGGGCGACAGACACCGCCTGCCTAGCCATTGCTAAGCAGCCTCTCTGTGCTCTCGTCCATGACTCTGATGACTGTGGTAGGGGTTGACGGCCTTCATATTACTACAGTGTTCTGGTTCGCATTATGGGTGCTTCCCTACTTCATGAAAGTGGCTGGACGCGGGACGAGGGACGGGGGGACACGGGAGGGACGGACATAGCCCAGAGCATAAAATGCTTCGCATCGAAAAAAAAAAACAGCGTTTCCAGTACGTTTCAGCGCACTGGGTGACACTGGAAACGCTGTACAGTGTGTACCAGTGTACTACAGCGCGCTGGGAGCCACTGGGACGCACTGTACAGCTTGGCCAGTGCCACCCAGTGCGCTCAAATTCACTGGGGCACACTGTACAGCGTGCCCCAGTGTCTTACAGCGCGCCGGGAGGCGCTGGTCAGGCTGTAAAGTGCCTGCCCGCACTCTGGGACACCAGCGGCACATTAGAAGAAACTTGGCGCGCTCGATGGACTTTCTATAAGACTTTATATGGGATCGCGAGATGTCGAGCGTAAAGTTTACCGAATATTTTCAAAATTTTATTCTATTCATTGTCCTACACATATATAGCTTTAGTTAGGCCACGGATGTGCGTGTACGCCATAGCAATCATTTGTCGAGAGCGCACGCGTGCGCTTTCCCTGAAGTGTGATCGAGTGTCGTCAATGTAGTTTATAAAGCGCAGAAGTGATCAATCGCAACACAGTATGACAGTAGTATTACCCGGCCCCGGAAACTCAGCGCTAGTTTCGGTTTCAAGGAACATGCACGCTCATAGCGGTTGCCGGGCATCCTAAGATCTGGTTGATCGAAGTGAGGTCGATGTGGATGTTCGCATTTATTTGCTTTTGCGAGTTTTTAGAAATGAAGAAATTTGATTGCACTGTAAACAACTCTTATTTCTCTCATTTGTCTTGTTTTGTTTCTTATTTTGTGAATTTTCAATCACGCGAAGCGCGGGAAGTGGTTGACTTGAATTCGTAGCGCTTGCCTCCGGTCCTCCTTGCCACTCGCTAAGCGATATCACAAGTTTGATCGCGCTCAGTTATCTTGCTCGGTTGGCGTGCCAAGTACGGGAAAGATAAAATAGAAAGTTGTGGCGTGCAGAGAACGGAAGCTGCCGTGAGCTACGCCGAGCAAGTCAACCATGCATAAGACGAACATGGCTAAATCGGGCGTCACATGTTTTTCGCAGCTTTGCGTTGTGTTAACCCGGGGATTTGCAGTTCCGCGAAGGTTTTTCAGGTTTCCCAGTGGCAACGGGTGAGCACAAGTATTTGGGCCCATTATTTCAGCAGGTATTAATTTTGCATGAGAACATGAGTAAACCAGTTCTCTGCAAACCTGGCTGTACTGATATAAGCACAGTGTCGCTAGGCTAATGGTCAAAACGACAGCCTACCCGGTGTTGGCAAAATACGTTTAATGAAAGGGTTGAATGGGTGTTGGCTCGGCTACATAGCTTTTCATCTTTTACTTTTGGCATGTAGCTCAAATGATGTGAAGCAATTTTAGGCTCTTTCCTGTGCATGACATTCATGTAGCCAGTTTGAAGCTTTGTGGTTCTTCACTTCTAATGCTGTCATTGAAATACATGTGATGGACTGAATGCTTCTAGAAATCGTTAGAGGAAATGTCGCGGGAGCCAACGTTTTGACAAGTGAATTTTCTTCGTCAAGGCAACGCTGCTACCCTGATGAAGACAATTCAACTTGCCGAAACATTGTTTTTAGCGACGGTCTTTCTTGAAGAACTTCTCATCGCTTCACGCCTCTCTGTTCCTCAGAACTTCTGCCTCGTTTGGTAGTCAAATTCTGTAAGAAAAATATGTGCGCCGTCATAAAAAACGTGATTAAGTCAAACACGACGTGTCCTGCTCGTGATTGGTGATAATTTTCGCATTGGTTCGAATATTCTGGGTCCACTGTTTGCTCATTATGTCCATATCTCAGTTGTGAATTAAAGCTGCTTTTATAGATTGACACTTTCACACTACGCGTATGTCCTTTTTTTATACGTAACACGCAATAAAAAAATTAATTTTATTTGTGTCGGTCGAGTTTTGTCTTACTGACTGAGCAATCGGTCCGCTTAAGTTTCGCCGCTTCAGAACACCCGAAATAAATTTTCAAAAATGTTAACGAAATTTTACGAATGGCCGCGTCGCCCAATCGGCCAGCGGACCTGAAAGAGGGCACGAACACATCCCGCTTGCATGCGAAGTGGGAAAGGAGAACTTCCGTGGCAACCCTCCTCCTCTCAATTTCGCGCCCTTTCCCTCTATTTGGTTACCTCACCAGTGAGTCATGAAAGAAATGTTCTGTTTGTGATTTATTTCTAGTTGGATGCCCGACAGCCGCCAGTAGTAAAAGCGGCGCTGCCGCTGCGTATCAGCATGCGAAAGCGCGTCACATGGGAGGTATAGAGAGTTTCCGCCCCCTGGTATTACTCTGATAATCGAGATCAACCTACTCTAGCAGTCAGTCGTTCCGGCTCGTACCGAAGCCGCACATCACCGGCAGCAGTTAGCCGCTGCAACGCACAATCTTGGTATTTTTAGCTTCAGATTTGTGTAGTCGAAGGAGCAAATATGACCTCGCTTGGGTTAGTTATGAACGAAACCACATTTTAACGATTATTAGAGTCTTCATAATTGAATATCCACGATCTTCACAGCGACCGTGTCTCACGAAGTACGGCCCTAAGCCTAATGGTCATTTCGGCTATATTGAACTACTGCCGCAGTAGTACGTGGAACGGAAACAAGGATGACAGAAAATATTGCTAAAACGTTTGCTATGCTATCAAGACGTGGTGATTTCTTTGTATCTATTTTGCACAAAAGGCTAAGAATGCCATTTTGTTTAAGTTTACTTCAGGCATTGTTTTCGACAAGAGTTGAGGACGGCATGTGCGCATGTGATGCCATCATCAGGCTCAGAAAAATAACAGACTGAAAAAGAAGACAGACTGAAAAAAAATGTCGCGAAATTTTTGCGATTGGCAGATGAATCAACAGTACTTCCACAAGGAATTTTTATTTCTGTGATACTGTGTTTATCGTTATAGAAGACAAAGTACCGGAAAGAATTGCACCATCTCCCGCTAAAGGGAACTATGTGTAGATGCGAAGCAGCGGGCGCTAAAGCTTACACTGGCGGCGGCGTTGACGCTGGCGCTCATCGCAGCGTTGCGCAGGAGAGAAACCTGGGGAGGCGCAAAGCACGCAGTGATGTACCGGTGTTTCCTACTGGAACATGCCACTCGCTGCTAATGGGCAATGAGAGACAGAAGACTGGGACTGGACACAGAGACCCGCAGTCCGCTTTTAGTTAACGCGCACGCTGCGAATTTTTATTGTTCAACAACGCACAGGAGAAATCTCCCACCGGCACTACCTTGCGGGTCAAGATCCAGTGCCATATATACGGGGTGGCCAGTGAACGGTTGTTCAGGGCGAGCAGTCGGTTTTTTTTAATAAAGAAACTCGCTAGCAGACGCTGCCTGATTCGGCGTACCCCGGTTGTGCAGCGCGAGGAGTCAGTTTTTAGATGCGAAGCATCTTATGCTCGGGGCTATGTCCGTCCCTCCCGCGTCCGTCCCGCGTCCCGCGTCCGGCCACTTTCATGAAGTAGGGAAGCACCCACTATGCGAACCAGAACACTGTAGTACAAAAATTGCACCATCTCCCGCTAAAGGGAACCATGTGTAGATGCGAAGCAGCGGGCGCTAACGCTTACACTGGCGGCGGCGTTGACGCTGGTGCTCATCGCAGCGTTCTGCAGGAGAGAAAACTGGGCAGGCGCAAAGCACGCAGTGATGCAGCGGTGTTTCCTACTGGAACATGCTGAATTTCCCACTGGAATTTTTATTGTTCAACAAAGCACAGGAGAAATCTCCCACCGGAACAACCTTGGAGGTCAAGATTCAGTGCCATATATACGGGGTGGCCAGTGAACGGTTGTGCAGCGCGAGCAGTCGGTTTTTAAATGCGAAGCATTTCTTAGCGAACTTCGGCGACTTTGAGCGTATCTATCTATCTATCTATCTATCTATCTATCTAGCCGCCTACGACTTTGGGCTCTCCTGGCCATATCGTTCATGGGATTTATACCAAATTTGGTATGGCATAACATGACTGTATGACTAACATGAATCACTGGTCATATCATGAAAATCATGACTAACTTGTCATGAAAAGTATGATTTACACGCCATGGCCATAGTGCTCCTGAGGCAGTTTCCATAATTTGATATATCCAAAAATTGGTACGATGCGACATTTCTGCATGACGAACATAATGACAGGTGGTAATATGAAAATCATTACCTGCATGTCATGTACAACATGATTTACATGCCACGCTCATGGCGCGCTGACGGCCGTTTTGCTAGCTTGATACACACCAAATTTGGTATTGCGTGACGTGACTTTATGACGAGCATAAATCCCAAGTGGTAATATGGAAATCATGACATGTCATGTGCAACATGACTTGCATGCCACGCTCATGACGCTCTCGGGGCCGTTTCGCTAGCATAATATACACCAAATTTGGTATTGAGGGACGTGACTGTATGACGAGCATAAATGACAAGTGGTAATATGGAAACCATGAGATGTCATGTGAAACATGACTTGCATGCTACGCTCATGGCACTCCCGTGGCCGTTTCGCTAGCTTGATATACACCAAATTTGGTATTGCGTCACGTGACTGTATGACGAACATAAATGCCAAGTGGTCATATGGAAATCATGACATGTCATGAGTGACATGACTTGCATGCCACGCTCATGACACTCTCGTGGCCGTTACGCCAGCTTGATATACACGAAATTTTAAGGCGAAGGCCTTTAATGTGTCATGCTCACGTCCGCCCGTCTGGTCGCCCGTCCGTCCCACCAGCCGTGCCCTGGCACGGTGCCAAGTGGGCGCCGGGGCGCGCAAACGGACGCCGGTCGCGTTGGACTCTACAGCGCTCGCGCTTTGCTTACGTAGCGTCGCTGGGCCCAGCGTTTCTAATCATGCAAGGAAGAAGACGCGCGCATCACGTTCCATTCTTACCGACCCCGTCTCAGTGGGTACAGGCGTTCGAGGAACACACTTTGGAATTGACAAAGTGTCCGTCAATTTAAACGCTGGAACGCGGATGGCGTCTGCATGATGCGCAGAGCGCGAGAATACAAACGCATGCGAAACGGTGGCAGATTGGTCTCGCGTCTCGGTGCGATTCGAGGTAAGAAATTAAGCGAACATAAGTGGCAGATGGTAACACGAAAATCTTGGCATGCATGTTGTCAGCTACAATGCCATTTACATGCCACGCTCATGGTGCGCTTGCGTCCACTTCGCTAGCTTGATATACGCCAAAATTTGTATTGCGGGAGGTGACTGTATAAAGAACACAAATGACAGGTCCTAACATGTAAATAATGACATGCATATTATGTACAGCATGATTTACTCCCTGCTGGCTGCTTCGCATCATATCGATTCCCACAGTGCGTGGGATCTGCCGGTTTTTTAAATCAAGAAACTCGCTAGCAGACGCTGCCTGCGTCGGCGTCGCGAAACGAGAGAGGGGGGGAGCGTAGGAGAGGAGAGAGAGGGGGGGGACGCGCATGCGCAGTGGGGGGTGTGGGCGCCGCGGGCAAGGATGCCTAGAGGAGAGAGGGGGGAGTGTAGGAGAGGAGAGAGGGGGGGGGACGCGCATGCGCAGTGGGAGTGTGGACGCCACTGGCAGGGATGCCCAGAGGAGAGAAGGGAGAGCGTAGGAGGGGAGAGAGGAGGGGAGGCGCATGCGCAGTGAGGGTGTGGTTGCCGCGAGGAGGGATGCCTAGAGGAGAGAGAGAGGAAGAGGAGGTCTTTTATTTTCATTTTTTAAAGGGCTTGCGCATGCGCAGTATGGGTGGTCACGCCGCACACCACTACCAGATTAAGCTTCGCCATAATATGCTTCACATCTAACATAAGGCCGTCTACCACCACTACGGTCACCAGTGTCATGGCCGAGAGCACAGAGAGGCTGCTTAGCAATGGCTAGGCAGGTGGTGTGTGTCGCCCAGGTTGACTCCATTCTTGATCTTGATTGCATGTGTTTGGGGGGGGGGGGGGCTTAGTCCGTCCCTCCTTCCCGTGTTTCACACCACCACAGTGCATGCGAGTCCCCTCTCCCTCTCTCTCTCCTCTCCTACGCTCACCCCCCTTTCTCTCCTCTAGGAATTCTACACTACGGAGCGGCGCCCGCGTCCCGCGTCCTAAACCCCACAGCGCACGCGCGTCCCCTCTCTCCTCTCCTAAGCTCACACCCTTTCTCTGCTCTAGAAATCGTCTACTCTACGGAGCGGCCCCCGCGTTCCACACCCCGACAGCGGATGCGCGTCCCTTCCCCCTAACTCTCCTCTCCTACGCTCACCCCCTTTCTCTGCTGTAGGAATCCTCTACTCTACGGAGCGGCGCCCGCATCCGACATCCCCACAACGCATGCGCGTCCTCTCCCCCCTCTCTCCTACGCTCACGCCCTTTCTCTACGCTAGGAATCCTCTACGGAGCGGCGCGCGACAGGTGGTACGACAGCTGCACACTCCACTGGAGGCACTACGGTAGTTCCGCGGTATAAAAATGACAGAGCGCGCCTCATTCTCTCTCCTGTGCAGCGCCGCGATGAGCGCCCGGGCCGCGAAGCCAGAGCGGCGACGTTTCTCCCGCTCAAGCTAACCATCTGCCCGCTGCTTGGCATCCACACATGGTTCCCTTTAGCGGGAGATGGTGAAGTTTTTTTAAATCAAGAAACTCGCTAGCAGACGCTCCCTGCGTCGGCGTTGCGAGGCGAGAGAGGGGGGAGCGTAGGAGAGGAGCGAGGGGGGGGAAGGGACGCGCATGCGCAATGGGGGGGTGTAAATGCCGCGGGAGGGATGCCTAGAGGAGAGAGGGAGGAGCGTAGGAGAGGAGGTGTGTGGAGAAGGTATGGGCATGCGCAGTCAGGGTGGTCACGCCGCACACCACCACCCCCCACCACCGGATTGAGCTTCGCCGTAAGATGCTTCACATCTAAAATTGGTCTCTTGCTGCGTGAATCTTTTCCTGGAAAGTGCGCACTAGGCATCGGAGCCGTTTCTTGTCACCGCAGTTCTGACAAAGATTGATCTCGCGCCTGATATCAATCAGATCACAATTCATCCATGGGTACTCTCTAAAAAACGCTTATTTTTGAACGGCACGTCGCTGCGTTCACCGCTGTAAAATATTATAGTCTTTAAACCCGACCACAACAGACTGAAGTCATTAGTCTGGCTGAAAGAAGGAACTGAAGATATGATGTACCTAAGCACTGCATTGTCATCCGCATGCGTGAAGTCTCTGACAAATATGACTTCCAGAAACATGGTTGCGTGATGACATGCGCAGTGTTGCATTCTTCCTCCAGGGTATCAGCTTTTCAGAAGGGGCAGAGATACACGAGGCGGCATCATTGTTAAAAATTCCATCCCAGCTGTCATGATTGAATGCCATGTTCGTGAAACTCTATGGTGTAAGATTACTTTCGACAATAGAGTGTGTACATTATTGGCTCGGTAAACAGACCACCAGCGTCTGCGCCTCAGTTTCTAGATTTGCTAAGTGATTTTTTGCGCGACCATGTTAACGGGAACACGAGGCTGATAATCGCTGGAGACTTCAACTTACCAGATATTGGCAAAATATTTTGCCCGGCGAGACTGAAGAATTAGTTCTGAAAAACTTTTGGAAATTAATTTCTGCCATGGCCTGGAACAAATTCTACATGAACCAAATAGGGTTACAGATCCGTCGAAGTCATTATTAGACCTCGTCTTCTCGTCGCAAAACATTACAGGCTAAGTTCTAGATACTTTAGATGGCATATCCGACCACAAGCTGTTGTCCTTGGTCATCAAGACTAGTGCATCCAGTTTAAAAAGACCGTTCCTTCCGGTAAAAGTGAAATACGTTATAAGGACCGGTGACACTTCCATCTTGGATTTTTTAGAACGGCAGTTTTATGATTTCAAGCGAGCGTCTCACTTCAAATTAATGGAGCAACTGTGGAAGAAATTTAAAGGTGACGTGGTGACTTGCGTTGATCGCTATATTCTCACTCGCATTAAAAAACGCGTAAACGAAACCCCTGGATAACACGTAGCATTATCCATATGAGAAGGCAAATTAAAAGACTCAGTAAAAAGACAGAAAGAGCGATAAAAGTTGCAGCTGTAAAAGTTAAGTTGAAAAAGCCCTGGTGAATTCAAAATAGAAGTTTTTTAGTTAAACGCTTGTTAACTTCTTTAGAAGTTCGTCATTCAAATTCTGGCGTTACTTCAGTGAAACAAAGGAAAGAATTGAGCAGATTGATCACGAGGGGCGTACCCTGACAAAAGGTGAAGACTTAGCCGATACTTTTAATCGTTTCTTTAAGTCGGTTTTCACAATAGACCAGGGAGATAGGATTGGGGCATCCGTCAGCACCGATGACACAACCGCAATGGAGCCCTTTATTATCAACCGTGAATGTGTTTTTCAGTTACTGCTTCAGCTAGACGCGCAGAAAGGAAGCGGTCCGGATAATCTATCAACAGGGTTTCTCAAGAGATGCGCCAAATGAGTTTCGTTTTATTATTTGTAAAGTATTTTGAGACGCGATCACTCCCACAGGACTGGCGCAATGCAAACTGTAATACCGGTTTTTAAAAATGGTAACCCAGCATTAGTAAACAATTACTAACCCGTATCCTTGACGTCGGTTTGCTATAAAGTTCTACAACATGTAATAGCAAAACACAATCTTAGTTTTCTTGATTCTAACCAGTTACTTTGCTCTGAACATCATGGGTTTCGGCACGGTCTTTCCATGCTCACAAATTGGCAGAAACGCTTCACGATTTTGTAAGAACATCGATGCCCACATGCATACTGATGTAATTTGTGTGGATTTCAGGAAAACCTTCGATAAGGTTTCTCACCATAAGTTACTTTTCAAGCTTGAAAGATTAGGTATTAGCGAAGAAGTATTAAAATGAATAGTGGCTTAATTAGCTACACGTCAACAGGCTGTGAGAATTCAAAACTATACTTCAAGACCACTACACGTGTACTCAGCGGTTCCCCAAGGGTCTGTTTTAGGACCGATTCTTTTTTCTGACATTTGTTAATTATATATGTTCAATAGTTAAGCCGCCCATAAAAATGAAACTGTTTGCTGATGACTGCTTGATTTATTCCCCAGTGACTGGTGTAAGTGATCAAATTAATCTGAACAGCCACTTGCAGGCATTAGATGAGTGGTGTAAAAAATAGGACATGGATATAAACTATAGCAAGACAACATTCACGCATATTTGCTCAGGTGGGCGGGAACTGTCATTCATGTATCACATCGCAAATCTACCTTTAACTAATGCCGCTTGTTTCAAATACCTAGGAGTTAGTAATATGCAAACATTACAGTGGCACTCACATAGAGATAACATATGTGCTAAGGCAAATAAAAAACTATATTTCCTCAAAAAAATTGTAACATGCCGCGCCGGACGTAAAACTAACAGCTTAAAATCATTCATTAGACCAGTCTTAGAGTACTCTAGTGTTGTCTGGTCACCTCACCAGAACGTTCTGACGACAAAAATCGAGGTAATAACACAAATAGCAGTCTGTTTCGTATGCGGTAAATAGCGACGCACATACTGCGTTACGGCCTTCTTAAAGTCTTGTGAGCATGAGTTTGCAGCAGAAGCTTTCGGAATTTTTATTATAATCTAAGAGGGCAAATTTAATGATGTTTTTAATCTCAACTGCAACAACCATTTGCCCGTGCTCCCCTGTCCGTACTAATAAGTATGTGAGGAGATGGCGTTATTTCAGCATTTTCCCCGTCAAAATGCAGCAATGTTTCTGTGATTACCTATACGTATAGCTAGTTAGTTAAAACTACATCTTTAACAAGCTGCATATTATTAAAAACACTTCGCGCATTGAGTTAAATAAGCCAGAGCCTTTTGCTAGCTATTATCACTTATAGCATAGACAAATATACTTGCCGTTGTCAGAAGGGAGGGGGAGTCGGCATCCCGAAGGCGCCTCGTCCCAAAGCTTACATACTCATCGACCCCTCATCATCCAATACGTTTGCCCCGGCAAGGTTCCCGCCCCGGGTCACAGGGCGGGAGTTTTTTTGTTTTGGGCAGACGGTCCTACCCGGACAAGGGTACCGCGTTCGCTCGGCACGATGTGCCTAACAGACGCGACAGGTATCGTGGCCCTACGCCAACGAGAAGGCCGGTTAAGTAAAGAGTGGCCACTCGAGCCTTTTTGCGGCCGAGTAAGCAAGGGTCTGAACGACCGCTAGATGGTGCACCTAAGCTCGCTTCCACTCGTTAGCCAGCATATCTAATAGCTACCTCAGAAGGACCACCGAAACGCAAGTTTGGCACTAAAATTTTTCAAGAGAAAAATTTTACTGATGTGCACACTCCTCCAAGTCTGCTCTACATCGTGTCCTACAGAGGACGTTTAATGAGCTACCTCAAAAATCAGTAAAGTCTGTATAAAAAGTGTTGTCTTTCTAAATTAATTTTGCACCGTGAATGCAACACATTCATATAGTTTAGATGTACACGTATTCACGTAGGTAAAGCGTGGGTGCGTAGTCTAGTGCTAAAGACACTCGCCTTCGAAGCATGAGTGCTCGGGTTCAAATCCCAGCGTCGGAAAGGAATTTTTCTTGTTTTATTTATTTATGCCGAAGACATTACCGGTCTTCGGGAGTGTCCGCTCTTTACGAAAGCATATTTGTTATTCTTATAGCGCTTACGAGTGGCCGGGCGAGTGAAGCGAGAAGGTAACTGTTTGGATTGCACAGGCGCACTGGATTGGGCCAGCTCCACTCTGCAATTACAAAGTGCGTTCCACACGTATAGTTTGCATCAAGATTTAGTTTATCGAAATGAAGTGAAACCTGAGAACCAGTCCTTCTTTCTTCAGCAGCAGAGCGCCGTAATTTTGCACCAGTACCCTGAATATATTTAGAAAAGTCTTGCGATATCTCGTTACCCTTAAATTTGAAGCTGGTTGAGAACACCCTAGTTTTGTCGAAGTGGTAATAAAGAATCAAAATGACCCAGCGCGCTGTGCGTTTCTTCAAATCATATGATGAATCCGATCTATGGAATTGATTTCAATGCCAAACATTTTTTGAAGATCTTTGTTTTTCGCCTGGTTTTCTTCTACATTGAAAATTATGAAATACCTGTGAAGACTCCCATTTTCGAGGTCTTCGACTTTCGCACTTAATTCAAAAACTATCATATTGGTGCCCTTGCAAGCTTCGTCAGCCTTTTCCAGCCTTTGCTCACATTTCTAAGTTCGACCCAGCGCTTGCGCAAGACTAGTAATCAGAGTGTGAATATTCGTGGCAGCTGACTCTACGTGTTTCAACTTGATAGTAAACGCGACAAGAGTTTTATTTGTGTTTTCTCTTTCAAGATTTTCTTCACGGAAAGAAGTGCAAATTTGAGGGCTCACTTTCTTTGTTTGACACAAAATTCTGATACAAATTGATGCCAAGGAATGTGTAGAAGATTCTATCAATAGTAATTTCAATGTAAATGTGAAGGAAGAAAAATTTGGCAGATCCGAAGTACCTTGGCAATCGATGTGACTAGGATGTAATTTTTTTTATTAAGCGAAACGTCATGAAATGACGCTAAAGATATGTAAAAAAGTTTTACGCGCAGACATATGTTCAAGAGTCGCATATCTTTCATATCATCAGTTGTTTACAGCTGCGTAACGATGCCAACGGAAACACGTGCATTTACCAACACCCGAAGCGGTAAGCTAAAAAATTGAAGGACACTTTGTACATTCCAAAGTGTGTTCGGCGAAAGCGTGTGGCCATTCCACTGATTATGCCATGTCTTTTTTCTTTTACACTCCCAGTGGGATAACACACAAACCGAATGTGTGCGTGTTTTCTTTTTTATTTTATTACCGCGAATCGCAGCGAGACGCGAGACTCATCTTCCTCCGTTCGCATGCGTTAGTATTTTCTCGCACTTTGCGCATCGTGCAAACGCCATCCGCGTTCCAGCTCTCAAATTGACGGACCCTTTGTAAATTCGAAAGTGTATTCCGTGAACGCCTGGGTTCATTGAGACGGCGTCGGTCAGAATGATTGCAAACTCTGGGCACAGCGACGCCACGCAAGCAAAGCGCGAGCGCAATTGAGTCCGACGCGACCGGCGTTCGTTTGCGCATCCCGGCGGCCACCTGGCTCCGTGCCAGAGCTCGGATGGACGGAGGGACGGACGGAGGGACGGACGGAGGGACGGACATGGACGGATGGAAAGACGGACGGACGTCGGACGGACACCGGATGGACGTGAGCATGAGACATTAAAGGCTTTCGCCTTAATGATTACACCATCTCCCGCTAAAGGGAACCATGTCTAGATGTGAAGCAGCGGGCGCTAACGCTTACACTGGCGGCGGCGTTGACGCTGGCGCTCATCGCAGCGTTGCGCAGGGGAGAAACCTGGGGAGGAGCAAAGCACGCAGTGATAGAGCGGTGTTTCCTACTGAAACATGCCAATCGCTGCTAATGGACAATGAGAGACAGAAGACTCGTACTGGACACAGAGGCCCGCACTCCGCTTTTAGTTAACGCGCACGCTTCGAATTTTTATCGTTCGACAACGCACAGGATAAATCTCCCACCGGCACCACCTTGGAGGTCAAGATCCATTGCCATATATACGGGGTGGCCAGTGAACGGTTGTGCAGCGCGAGCAGTCGGTTTTTTCAACCAAGAAACTCGCTAGCAGACGCTGCCTAGCAGACGCTGCCTGCGTCACGTCGCGAGGCGAGAGAGGGGGGAACGTAGGAGAGGAGAGAGAGGGGAAGACGCGCATGCGCAGTGGGGGGTGTTGACGCCGCGGGGAGGGATGCCTAGAGGAGAGAGGGGGAGCGTAGGAGGGGAGAGAGGGAGGGGACGCGCATGCGCAGTGAGGGTGTGGCCTCCACGGGGAGGGGTGCCTAGGGGAGAGAGAGGTGGAGAGGAGGTTTTTTATTTTTATTTTTGTTTGAATGGGTTTGCGCATGCGCAGTGGGGGTGTGGATAGACGGACGGACGGACGGACAGCGGACGGACGTGAGCATGAGACATTAAAGGCTTTCGCCTTAATATGTAGCGCTCGTGCTTGCGAAAAAAGGTAGCCCTGCATAGTGCTACGTAAACTAGGTACAGTGGATGGCGCTTAAGTATATGATTGACGTTAAACCGACATGACTCTTTTACCATAGGAGTACATATGTAATGTTTTGAATATTAGATAGCCAGCAGTGCAAACACAATTGACGTTTCACCAACATTACGCCTGCACAAGAACATTTAGATGCGAAGCAGCTAAGAGCGGAGCTCAATCCGGTGGTGTGTGGCCTGACCACCCTTACTGCGCATGCGCCAACTCTCCCCCCCCCCCCTGAGGAGGTGGAGGACCCTCTCCTCGCGTGAGCGCGAGGAGGTGGGAGGAGATGAGGTGGAGGAGGTGGCGTGAACGCTGCCTCAGTTAAGTTTCTCCTCTACCGTTTCTCTCTCTCCGGCGCAGCTGTGCGCTCGTATATAATGCGACGCGCGCTCGCTCCGTTGCACTCTGCTTCGCAAAGGCGCTATGGATGTAAACGCTGGCGCCAGTTGTAGCGGCATCGGTAACGTACGCTGTGGCAGCAGCGCAAGCAGCACCGCTGATACACAACTCCACACACAAATCAAGCATACACGGAAACATGCAAATGGAAACAACAAATGGAAACACAAGTGTTTCCATAGCAGTTTCGATACCTGACGTGACTCTGTGGTAGAATACTTGATTGCCACGCATATTGCTTGGGTTCGATGCCTACTGGGACTCTGATTTATACCCTTTGTATTCGCCGAGTCAACGCTGCGGTTATCAGTTTTTCTTAACGCTCTCGCATTTAAATTACCAATGTTTGTCCTCGCCACTCCTGGCTAGATACAAATTGTGAACCACCTGTGGCGCATACCCACATACTGCAGCCCGTGGTATACGGGTATGAGCCACACGAGTCTGGCAAAATGAGTGACGATTTACGCAACGGGATTTTCACGTTATGTAAGTCACGACCAGCCAGATATATTCGTCAAATCCTCTTACCCTCGCATACTAACTTTGGTCGACCTCAAATTAAGGAGGCGATCATGAGAGCACCCAGACGTAGGCGGCGAGATCGATAGATACATAGATAGAAACGCCAAAGTGCTTGCTGTACGCAAGAAAATGCTTCGCATTTAAAAGTCAACAAGAAGATAACTTCGCGGTGGCAGGCATCGATCTTCTACCAACTGAGCTACATGCTCTACCTGAGCTCTACCACTGAGTCCGATGCCCTACCAACTGAGCTACAGCGGTGGTCATCCCCCCGTCTACTTTATGGGGTATATGACACGTATTTTAGAACAGAACTTAAGTTACGCGATAAGTTGACTTATGAGAGTATGAGGAAAGTATAAGTCTAAGGTAAGCCTGGGGAAAGTTTCAAAAGTACAATTAAGGCTCACTCGTAAAAGTACTACTTTTCGGGGTGAGTATGGCTCCTGGGAACGACTACAGGGGCGGACCCAGGAGCCTACTTTGGGAGGGGGGGTTCCCTCAGACGGGGGGCGGGGGCTATTGCGCAACTCGCACTAACTGAAGAGAAGGAGGCAAGAAGGCGAAGGCACCTTTTTTCGCAGTAAGATCTGTATATATTTTGCAAGGTAGCGCGCTCTTGTCGTATGCAGCCGTCCGAGAAAACGTAAGTGGTAATGACACGTTGCTTTTCTTTAGGTTTAACTTAAATATCACTGTCAGGCAGCATCAACGCGTAGCTTCATCTAAAGGACTTCGGGAAGTGTACACGAAACAGTATAAGGGTCGGCTTATATCCACCGCCGTTCTCGGCTGCTGAACCGAAGGTCGCGGGTTCAATACCGTCCGTGGTGGTTGTAATACGATGGAGGCGAAATGCTGGAGGCCCGTGTAGTGTACGATGTGAGCGTACGTTAAAGAACACCCTATAATCAAAATTCCCTGAGCCCTCCGCCATGGCGTGCCTCATAACCATATCGTGGTTTCGGCACGTAAAAACTCCGATATTGATGACTGACTTACGCACAAATCCTCCCTCGGTGGCAGAGTTCCTCCTCCCGACACGACGCAGCCATCTCCATCACTCTGTGAGAGAGAGATACTCTTTATTAGAAAAAGAGAGATTTTTGCCGGCGTCTATATAGCGCTGAGGAAATATCACTCTGTGATATTTCCTTTTCCTCGTGGAACAACCAATGAAAAGGCTTGTGTCTCATCTGTAACTTTGTTTGAGCAGCCAACAGGAAAGCAAGTCGGCATCAAGCTGCAGCAGATGCCACCTTGCAAAGGGCATAGTCTAGTTTCACGGGCAGTGGTTCTACGCTCCCTCATGGTGTCTATTTACGGCGATAATATTCACGGGGTCATAAGACGTTGCTGCTCACTTGCTGAGCCTAGTCCCTTTCCGTCGTAGAGAAGGAGCACCTCCTTTCTGTACTCCTGCATTGCACAAAGCCAAACATCAATGCCTCAGCAGTGCTTTTTCTTTTGGGGGAAGGGGGGGTCACGCATGTTTGCAGCGGCGCACAGAGGGGGGTTTTGGCGGCGCCCAAGAAGCCTGTGTTGAAAATGTGCGCAGCAAGCAGGAAAGGGCGACAATAGTTCCAGATAATTCGTTTGTGTAAACAGGAGTACCTTTTCACCCGTTCGTAATTGTCTGCGGCGTCTTGGGAAAAAAATACAAACCCCACTTCGCAGCTCTTTAGGGCATGAATAACCCTTCCTTAAATGAAGCACTGGAATGCGCTCCTATTATCACAATGTTCGTTTTCATGAATTTCCTGCACACCTCGGGTCACCATCAAATTTTCCTTACCCTCTCGCGAGTGTGATAACGATCAATTTGGGCTTTTGTCATCACATTTAAGAAAGCCACGCTTAATTTCAAGAACGTCCTTCCAAGGGCATTCAACCCCCACTGCACCATTGGATGTATCGAGTGGGACATTGCCCAGCTTTGCCTCATTGGGCTCTCTCAGGACGCACCTTCCGACCAGGAGCATTCAAGGAAGCAGTGAGGAAGGCGTCCGGCCGTGTTGGGAGAGAAAAAAATAAAGAAACTGTCAAGTAGAAGATGCGCCTCCATCCAGCAGCATCGCCAACGCTCGGTTCGCTCAGCTCGTGTTTCGGATCGCTGCTGTGCCTCCAGACGGTTCTTCGCGCTGCGTCGACGCTAACAATCATAACGTCCTTGAACAACCAATAAACCTTTTCACATTTGGTGGAGGGTGTTGTACATTCCCGTCGCTACACCCTGGAGCTCTGAAGCCGCACGCTTCCGCCCATCATGACTGACAACGCAAACCCACCGGTGCCTTCACCCCGGTCTGTCACCTGCACCGGGATTGCTCGGCTACGGGATCCAAAGGTCTTCAGCGGTGCAGAAGAGACCGACGTGGAAGACTGGCTTGACCACAACGAACAGGTGAGCGCGCATAATTAGTGGGATGGCCCCGAGAAGCTAGGCCACGTCATCTTTTACCTAACTGGCGTCGCCGAATTGTGCTACAACAACCACAAACTAGACATCCCTACATGGTCCGTCTTCAAGAAGTCCTCCTCAGAAGTGTTCGGTCGACCGGTTGTCCGCAAGCAGCGCGCAATGCAGCGCGCAGTGCAGCGCTTGCATATCCGCTCACAGCAGACAGGAGAAAGCTTCACAAGCTACATTGAGGACGTCGTCGACCTTTGTAGACGTGTCAACGACACCATGTCCGATCTGACAAGATCAAGCAAATCCATGAAGGAATTTACGACGGCGCATTCCAAATGCTCTTGGCAAGGAATCCGCGCAAAAGTTTCAGAAGTCGTCAGCTTGTGTCAGAGCTACGACGAGTTGAAGAAGCAACGCGCCCTGACTCGCCAGCCTTCTCGAGGTGGCGAGTCGCTCTGCAGTCTCGACACCATGCCTGACCATTCGACGTTGCTTCAGCAGGTCCGAGACTTCGTCCGTGAGGAAGTTGCCCGCCAACTTTCCTTAATGCCCTTTACTCACGAGCCTACCATCCCTCTGCCCACCCCGCTCCGCACTGTTATTTCGGAGGAGGTTGCTCACTCTGTTCCTTTTGCGCACCACGAGCCGCCTCCATCCAGCCCTGTTCACTACTCGCGTGTAGCGAAGCCTCTGACCGTTCCTGTCGCCTATCCGCAAGCCGTGCAGTTTGTGGCCGTGCCCCTCACGTATGCGGACGCTGTGCGTAGCCTTCCGCAACCACCTTACACCACGCACTCACAGCCCGAGCAACCACGTGTTTATACTTGATCTTGGGCAGCAACGACCATCGCCAATCCTTTACGGACGCCAGATAATAGACCGATTTGCTACGCGTGTTGCACTCCTGGACACGTCGCCCGCTATCGCCGCCGTCACCCCCCACAAATTAGGCGACTCTGCCCGGTCGTCGTATACCGGGAACCAGCCCTTCTCCCAATACGTCCCTGGCCCATCACAGCGCTATGCCCCTACTCACCGCCCTGACTTCCAGCCGCAGCGCTCACCATCTCCTCGTCGGCGATCGCTCTCGCCCATGCGTCGCCGCCCCGGAACCTCCGACCAGGAAACCTAACCACCGCATTTCAAGAGGCCAGAACTGCGCCATCTTCGGACTGTGCATGCCCTCACTCCTCCCCTGCTAACGTGGTCTCAATAACTGTTGAATGTTTTCCTACTTTTGAACTTGTGGACACCGGCCGTTTCTCTCATAACCGTTAGTCTCTGCCGTTTATTACGAAAGGTAACGACGCCGCTTTTGGGACTGTCGCTCCACACCGCAAGCGCGCAGCAAGTGGCGCCTCTCGCAGCCTGCACCGCAAGAGTGTTCATTGAAGAAAGTCTGTACATTGTTCCGTTTATTGTCCTTTCTGCTTGCTCGCATGACATCATCCTCGGGTGAGACTTCCGATCCCGCTATAATGCCGCCATCGACTGCAGTTTTCACCATTGTGCGACGCCCCATTACTTGACGCTCTTCATCAGCCGCTTAAGTTGCTCGTTCGGGAGGCTACCGACATTCCACCTGGCGCTTTCGCACTCGTTCCCGTTTGCTGTGACGCCCACACCGATGCTACAGTCTTTTTCACGCCTTCCGATGTCTACACGAGTCGCAGAGCTTTGCCGCTATCTTTCGCAAAGCTTGACGTCGCCGCCGGCAGCAGCAATTTATTCGTCTTCAATCCACTCTCCGCACCTCTCACATTGCTTGCAGGCGAATGTCTCGGCCGCGTGGAAGATCTCGACTCTTCGTCTCTCGTTGACGTCCCGAATGACAACTGCCACCAACCAATTGCCCTGTCGGTACTCGGGGAGTCGTCCAGGGATATGTTTTCCAGCGCCATCGCCGATACCCTCACCTCTGCCGAACACGACGACCTACTTCATGTTCTGCACGAGTTCCGGAATTCTTTCGATGTGTCGCAAACTCAACTGGGCCACACGTCGCAACTGCAACACTACGTTGACACCGGTCTACACTAGCAATTGCGTCAAAGACCATACCGTGTATCCGCTGAAGAGCGCCGCGTCATTAACGACAAAGTCGAAGACATGCTTCGTAGAGACGTTATTCGACCATCTCACAGTCCCTGGGCATCTCCTGTCGTCCGGGTGCGTTAGAAAGACGGGTCTATCTGGTTTTGCGTAAAATAACGTCGTTTGGATAAGATAAGGCGCAAGGACGTCTATGTTTTGCCGCGCATTGATGACTCCATTGACACCCTTCACAGAGCAGAATTCTTCTTGTCGCTGGATTTGCTGTCTGGCAACTGGCAACTCCCAATGGCTGGAGCCGATCGCCAGAAAACTGCAATTATTAACGCGATAGCGTTAAAGAGCTCATTTCGCAGAAATTCCGGCGTTGGCGTTGGCGTTGGCGTCGTTGGTTGTGAGCGAAAAATCATCATCTTGTCCCTGATCGAAAAATCGAGATGCAAATAAAATAAATAATAAAAACTTCCGGGTGCGAGTGAGGATCGAACCCGGGCCGTCTGCGCGGAAAGCAGGTGTTCTACCACACAGCCACGCATCTGCTTCGAAATACAGTGAAAATAACATCATCTGCTTGGAAATGCAGTGAAAGTAACTTTCATGCTTCGCAAACGCAAGCGTACTTTATTTAGGCGGCGCAACACAACACGTAATATCCCAAAAATATTACGTGGTACAAGCGTACATTGACATCGGTTGTCAGAATATGTGACTATAATAATGATTTCGTAGTTTAAAGCCGCGCACCCATTACAAACGGAACACACCTTACTGCGCGTATTCCCTTAACACCACGTAGTGGGTGCATAGCAAGTATGCACTAAGTGGTTGAAGTAGGCACTCGGGACAAGATATCGCTATCGCGTTCAACTCTTAAAGGGGAAGATTAAGGGTACCCCAATTTTTGTAGTCTTCTGCGTAATACGTGCAGCCAACTGTTGCTTCACCGTGTCGAGAAACTGCTTTGCGTGGTGCCATGAGAGGCACTAGTGCTTATATTTTTGGTATGTAAATAACTCTTCTATTTACAGAGCTCATACTTGCACTACTATACAATAGGTTTCGTGCGGTCGCTGCACAACACGTACAGCGAACCATTGTATCACCGCCTCGAGAATCTGCTTCGCGTAGTGCCGGGAGAGGCACTAGTGCTTATATTTTCGTATGTACCTAACGTTTCTACTTATAGAGATAAAATTTGCAGCATTATTCACTCAGGGCGTCGCGATCAAAATGTATATTTCGATTTTTTGAGGTTTACCCTATGCACAATAGCATTGATGTGTACTGCTTCTTTTCTTCTTGTTGCGATTTCTTTGCTAATTTTTGATAATATTACAAATAAATCTGTTGCTACAAATTTATTGTGTTCGAAAGATCAATTGTTCTGTATTTTATGGTGCTCTACACTTTAGAACCTGTCAGTTTCTACGGCAGGAAAACAATATTTTTTCGACCATCCAAAAACAAGCAATTTTTCCGCGGTCACAAACGCGTCAAGGTTAGATACAAACATAACGATAGACAACCGCGCGAAACAGGACAAAAAAAACTCAGTTGTTACATTCATGGCGCCCGCCATAGCACCCATCCCTGTGTTCCGGCAAATGGCGCGTCTGTGAGAGTAGCCGGCAGCCGAAGTTTCGCTTACACGCACTTCTTGATCATATTTCTGGACACGCTTACGCTTAGTCGTTAGGACACACGCCTTCTGAGGCAACGCATTTCTGAGGAATGCAGTCGATAGCAGAGACGGTAGGGCGCCCTTCTACTGTATTTATCACCCATCTTCGCGGAGTGGAATGGCTCCAACGAATTCCATAATCAGGCGAAACGCCTGATAAGGTTCAGGAGTCTACAGATAATCTATATTTGCGAGGCCTTACGGTACTTCACATCACGTGCTGTGACACTGTGCTTTTTAGTTAGACAAAAAGAAACTTCGCTATTCTTAAGCAATGGTAAACAATAATTATAAAATGTTGGTCAAAGGCCACGTCAAACTCAAGTGAACGTTCGACTGCCTTCGGTGTAACAAAAGTGACGTAATCTATCAAATCATGACGCGATCATATGACGTTTTCGTTTCATCAACGGTGCGCTGATCACGGAGGAGGTACAACACATGGCATGAACAAAGCTCTATGGGTAGGGGAACGTCAATACACTTGACTAAGAAGATAACATAACAAACATGGTAAATCAGTCCGTCATAGGAATCGGAATAACACGAAAGTAAAACGCGTCCTTGAAGAAATAGTTGAATGCTTACTGTACAAGGATATAAGAAAACTTGCGAATGTCTAATGGTGGATTACGTGGATGCGCCCGCGTTGACGCGTGGTGGTACTACTCCATCCCGACTAAAGTCCCTGAACAACAACTAAAGTAGCGCCAACCGCACCCCTTCGGCTCTACTTCCTCTCCCAGCAGCCACAGCAGCACCTCTATACCTCGCGACAACTTTCTGTGGCAGCACAGCCAAAGCTACGAAGCCGAATCATGCACTTTTTTTACTACGCTTCTGCATGTAGTCCGCGAACGCTCACTTTTATATACTACGTAGCTTAAAAGAAAACATAAAAACAAAAGATGTAGTTATTATGTTCAAGATAATTCGCATTGTTATCACGAAAGCTTATTCCGTGCGGGAGTATCGTTTTTTGCTGTTTCTAGTTTTCTGGTTTTCTGGTGTCATTTCACCTTTTTCCTGTCCCGGTGAACAACGACGGCGTCTCTCGGTTGAAGAAAGTTCACATCGTGGCTTGTGAGCGAGGATGAGTGTGTGTTCGTTAGGTGATCTGTATTCATCGAGCACAAAGAAAAGAAGACAGCTGTGCGTCGTCAAATATTTTGTTCCCCGTATATGCTATCCTGTAGAAATAAGTTGTGTGCGAGTGATACCGTCAGCGCAAGTGGGTCTGTCATCGCGATAGCCACCTTGAAAATGACACCGGCGACCTGTCAGTCTTCAGCAAGACCAGCTGCTTGAATGCAAAATTGTGATTGGAAACTGTACGTAAAAACAATGACCCTTTTCATAAATTGCCTTCCGTACGTGGTTGGTAGTTCGGTTGCCTTATATTGCTGATACAATCGCGCTAAAGATCGCGTACTGTAACACCGTATCCGTCGGCGTCTAGGGCGGGAGTGGTTCTTGGCGCTTTGCAATGACAACGATTTTCGAGGATGAAATTACCAGTGCAAAGCTTCGCCTGGGCAACAAACGCGTTTATGTCTATTATGCGGCTGACTGCCAAAACAGCGTTCTTGACCGAGTAAGGAGTGCGTTTCACCTGCTTGGATTTATTACGGCCGTGCTTTCAAGAACGTGAGACGCCCGCCTGTGACCAGTTGTGGCCAATATATCTGCGACCCATCGATGCCTTCGCGTCCGCAAACAAAATAACGTGAGCGTCTCCAGAAAGTTCTTGCGTCCCCAAAAGAAGGAACACGATGATACCGGCTTTGTATTCACCGAAATTTACGACGCAGTTTCTTGCCATTGGGTTGAATTTCCTATCACACAGTTCCTGCTCGGCCGTGCCTCTCCCCCCCCCCCCTTTTTTTTTTTGTTTTCAAAAATAAATGTGACCGCTTTAATAATCTGCTTCCTGTGTTCCTTAGCAATAAAGAATATTTTATTGCTTTGAAAAAAAAAAATGCAAGCACGACTGTATGGTGCTCACTTTACACGCGGGCTTGAACCGCTGGCAGGTGAGCGTTATGTTGAAATTCGCAGAACAACACAGCAATGATTCCATCTCTTTTTCTTTTACTGCTGCGTTCATAAGTATTTCAAGGCTTGTCATAGCTTTCGATTAAAGCTGTATATAACCTATCTTTTAATACACCCTTTCAAAAATAACATCATAAACATTGCATGTTCTTGCGAAAACATACATGTTGTATGCGCTTGCGAAACCGAAACCGAAATTTCCCGCAGACGGACTACTTGGCGTAGTAGCACATGTGCAGAAGCTCCGCCCACGTAGCTTTGGCTGTGCTGCCACAGAAAGTTGTCACAAGGAAAGTATGGATGCGACAGCGCGCGGGCGCACTGGATAGCCAGGCGCTTGGGTAGCTCGGGCACAGCTGCGCCGTTTGTTTTTTATCGAACAGCCGTGCCTCGGGTATTCTGAAAGGGTACGCTGGTGGCGTCGTACAACCACTATCTGATCATGAGGGACGCCGTAGTGGAGGGCTACTGAAATTTCGACCGGCTGGGCTTCTTTAACGTGGACCTAATTCTAAGTGCACAGGCCACAACATTTTCACCTCAATCAAAAATGCAGCTGCCGCGACCGGGATAGCACCAACCAGAGACGCAACGTTTACGCGACACTAAACGCGGCACGCGTTTGAACTGGCATGCACGTTTGCCATCGACGCGGCATTGTCATTTCCTCGCGGAAGCGAGAACAGCTTCTTTCATCTGCTGTACGTGCTTTTGCAACCGCTGGCACGGCAGGTCGGCATCCCGAAACATGCAGGGTCACCGCGCACACAGACTCAAGCGCGGTCGAACTCCCCTCTACACAACACTCCCACGAGCGCACGCCTTGCCGTAATCAAACACCCCGAAATTAGACAAACAAAATGGTGTTTGCGATACCTTCAGAAAGGCTAGTGCGCCAGGCTGCAGGTTCTTAGCGCCACCGAGTTTACACGGGGAGCAGTGGCGCTGCCATCGAGAGCGTCACCGTTGAGCGCGTCTGCTTGCAAACCGTGGACTCTCGGGCTGAGTATTGCTTGCTTGCGCTGATGCTTTTTGTCACCGCATGCCCCTTGCTTATATGCACTTCAAATCATCCTATTTAACCTTACTTTTAATATTTTTTTCTTCTACAAACACTCCTTGTGTGCATCGCTTAGAACCGCAGAGCCCAGATGCGCTTGAGCGGAAAGATGGGCACACGCTCATCTTTGCGGCCAGAAGCCACGAGCGGCGCCGACATTGGGCTAAGGTTGCCACCTGACTCTGTGTTATGACGTTGACAGATTGCATTTTGCTTTTGGAAACCGGCCAAATTGCGGACACGTAGCAACAACACATTGCAGGAGCTAATCGTGATGGTACTGTCATTATTTCTTACAACACCGCCGAATAAAAGCACTGCTTTTGCCTAGAAGCAGTTATACGCGAACCCGCAAAGGCTTTGTGTCTTCTCATTTATTCATGTATTCACCGTACCCTTTTTATAACGCGTTAGCATCTTCCGCCACTCCTTCGAAGGCACTAGGTGTTCTGCTTTAGTTCTCGTGAATGCTTCAAAATACACTAATTCTAGCTACGGGGTGCTACATTTTTTGTTCGTGTTGCCGTTGACAGACGCTAAATCAAGTAGGAGCTTCATTTACAGTTTCGCTGTACCAGTAATGTAAAATCCACGTGGTATGCTACCATGCTATAAGGAGTGACCACTTCTTTCTTTTCACGCTGCTTAATGAGCTTTGGTACTTTTTCCAATACCTCAATAGCGCTGAATTGTTTGAATGTGTGCAATAGGGGTTAGATGATATTCAGAACGTAGAGTCGTTTATGTCAACAATGTCACAAGAGGTGGCGTTATTCTTTCTTGAGCCCAAAAATTCAAAGCAGTCGCCTGTCGGAGAATTTTCGCTGCCAACTGCTGCATTTGTTTTCCATTTAAGGTGTTTTTCATTGATTCATGTGCTCTTCAGGCAATGAAATTGCCGTGAGAATACGGGGAAATATGTAAGACTGCATTTACTGTATATGCTGACCACTTGAGCGAAGAAACATCAACCGACGCGAACTCGTTCTGTCCATGTTATCGGCTTGCTTTTGCTTCCGATTGGCAGTTAATGCGCAGAACGTTATTTTGCGCGCATTCGTAGCTTCTTGGGCATTTGATTTGCTCCCTCCGCATTATATGGTTAACTTAGCAAATCACCAGAGGTAGATTTTCTGAGCAGCTTTTTTTTAACAGAGAGACGCCACACATGGATGACAGAGCAAGACCAGTCAAGAGTCATTTGCTTGTGCGTGTTAAGGCGATGGTTTGCAATATCCAAAAGAAAAAAATAGTTAGACCGGAAAGACACGGCACATTCATACACGCACACACCCACGCACCAAACACGTACCGCGCTCACTTCCAAGTGCTTATTCATCACACGAATGCTTGAATGTTCCGTGTGTTTGGGCCGTGTGTGAATGGGCGGTGTGTTCGCGCACTAATTATTTTTGGAAAGGATCTACCAACTAGCCCAACAACAAGTTATTTTACAGTATATGGTTTGGATGTTTAGAGGCGCAATGCTGCGTCCATGGCTTAAAAGTAGAAGCATATATATGTCAATAAATAAGCAGTGGTGAAATGAGATAAATGTGCAAGGTGCTTATCGCGTGATGAAGCTCCGAAACGTGGGCGATAATGACATATCAGACTTCGTCATTCTAATGACTGAGTGGTATATCAATTAAAATCAATTTAATGTCTGCACTAAAGAAAATGCTTCCTGTAATTCTGACTTTACCGTATTTACGTAAGATACTAGTTTCACAACTAATTACAAAGAAAGGATGTGCAGCGAAAATAGATGGATAGGCACTCAGGCCATACTGGGGCTTTCATTGTAAATATTTTGCACCAGTGATCAGCATTTTAATTATATGGACACTCACGGCTGATTTTCGCCGTCGTCGTCTGTCGACGCCGTCATGCCCCGGATATGTATATGTATGTGTATATATAAAAAAGGAATAAAGAAACTAAATCAGTAGAAAAAATTCCAAACCACCTGACCGGGGATTCGAACCAGCGAGCTCTCGCTCCGCAGCCTGCTGCGCTAGTCAACACAGCCACACGCCATGCTCGTGCCGGCGATATAACGGCGACCTATTAAGGCGAAAGCCTTTAATGTCTCATGCTCACGTCCGTCCGGTGTCCGTCCGTCCGGTGTCCGTTGGGTGTCCGTCAGTCCGGTGTCCTTCCGGCGTCCGTCCGTCCACACACCCACTGCGCATGCGCCAACCCATTAAAAAAATAAAAATAAAAAACCTCCTCTCCACCTCTCTCTGCTCTAGACATCCCTCCACGCGGTGGCCACATCCGTTGTATGTAGCCACCTCTCGTTTAGTGCTTGTATATGATGAATATATTTCGGGGCGAAACTCCTTATGGTATTACCTCGGCGGTCCTCGGTTGTCCATGCACTCTGAGTAGCCAGTACGTACTGGATTTCGACCTCCAAGGTAGTGCCTGTGTGAGATGTCTCCTGTGCGTGCTTAAACAATAAAAAAAATTCACAACGTACATGTAAAATTAAAGTGAGCTGCGAGTCGCCATGATTCTCATCGACCCTTTAGTATAAATGCGCCCGATCTCACGTCGTTGATGATGTACTGTGCAGAATTTGCGGAAGATTACCGGTTTACCGACGCTCCTCCGAAGCTTCGCCCACTCATCATCATTCACTCCATGGGTATGGTGTCGTCATCTCCAGTTCTCGTCTCGTTTCCGAGAGGGCGCTGTCCTATAGACATGCGTACAATATGGTGGTTGGGTGAAGGTACGCTAGATGGCGTTGGCGGTGCAGCTGCTGTCCGATTGCGCGCACCGCCGTACGAGCAGTACGAGTGCGCTTGCCGGATCGTGCTGCTTGGCGGACCATGGACGACGACCGGTCGTTCACGTTTGAATAAAATTTCACACACACTATCGCTTTGATTACTGCTGGGCGAAAGCACTAAAGATTTCACGGTGTAACCATGATTGCTTCAGTCACCATAACTCTCATCGACCCTTTAGTATAAACGCGCCCGATCTCACGTTGGTGATGATGTACCGGGCAGAATTCACGGAAGATTCACGGTTTACCGATGAGCCTCCGCAGCTTCGCCCACTCATCATCATTCACTCCGTGGATATGCTGTGTTTTTTCAATTTGCTCGTAGGCTTTGATATGTGGGAAGTCGGACATGTTGCTTTAACGCACCAATGTTAGTTCACTTGCATTCCTCTTAAATGACTATTCACTTTGCTTTCACGCAGTCTGGCAGGACTTTGAAGATTAAAGGATGTGGCAAGGAATTTCCATTTGTACTGTACTGGGACTTATGATTGCAGTGGCCAGGTGTGACGACTTCGACCAAGACCCTCTGTCCATCTATTACACCAAGGAAGGTGGGTGTGCTTTTTGAGCACTATATCCAACATAGTCATTTAAACGTATTCAAAGCTGGCCTTGTTGGCCTCACAAACGATGACACCTACAACAAAAGTACACCTCGCTTTGTAGGTGTACTTTATATTTCTCTCTTTGAAGTTGTTTACATTAGGCAGAGCGGCCGTTGCAACAACATCCGAAATTATTATGCTAAAAGGATGACTACGGTACACTTATCACCGCAAAAAAAAGTGTTGACGTGAGCCCGTTTGGTCTGACAGTAAGGTTTTAGGAGCATGCTCCTTTTGCTGGGGGGTTGTCTCTCGTCGTTGCGCCGGTGTGTACGCTAGTGCTCATTGCTCCCGCTAGAAGCGCAGCTGTGCTCTCTATTTCAAGAGCGCTCACTACAGGGCGCTCCGCCGCTCAGGCGGCGCTCGCTCCACTCTCGGGGCGTACTCTAGTTTGGTAGGAGACCGCTGCTATGCCGCGTTTATATATCGTGCTCGGTCTCGGCGCGCTTCCTTTCTTTTTCGCCGCACATCACCAAGTGCGCGTCGATACCGCTAACCACTATGAACACCGCATAAGCCAAGGCGGCGGCGCGGAGGGCTCGCCATGCGGCTGCACCGCGGACTCGCCGTCATGGCCCTACGGTGAGAGCTCGCGAGGCCGAAGCGAAGCGGGCTCGTCGACAAGTGGACCCTGCGGTGAGAGCTTGCGAGGCCGAAGAGAGGCGCCAGCGCCGGCAGCAAGCACTGGCCAGCACCAGCACCGAGGTGGCGACAGCGGCCTCGGTGCTGTCGCCGCTCGGTGTATATACAATCACACCACAAGAACTCTCGTGTCACGTCTTTATATGGTGTTGATTGAGCAGATGTACAGAAGATTCGCGGTTTACCGGATATAACATCTGGAGCAAGTTCCTTCATCAGCATTCACTTTGTGCATATGGGGGGGATTTTTATACTAAAAGAAACAACAGCCACGTAATTCGTATCTTTGTTCTGATTGCACGCGCTGATAACAGTGTAAGCCAGGACACTGCTGATACTGTGCAGCCCTCTGCTGTCAGTAGCAGACAGTGCTCATTGAGGTGCTGTGTCACACGAATATGTCTTTCAATAAGCCGCCTACTTCTAGACTGCTCCCAAGAGTAGGTAGCTTTACACGGAATTTTGAATTCACCCATATGAGCCCCTATTATTTTATGGAGCCGTGTGTATGAATGCCTTTGCCGCGATAGACAAGATTGTGCCGCATCATTTGCTAGAGACCTTAAAAAAATATTGCGCATTAAACTTTTTCATTGCAGTATCTTGACTTCGGTTTTACCTCGCTTTCTAACTACAAGCTTGCTACGTCAACTCGTTTCTTTTCACTGCAATTCACTACTGTTGCTTTCCTCCATTGGAGTACTATTTTCTGGGAACGTTGCTATTTGATATTAATTCAACTTTGCACCACGCCGTATGATTCGCCTCGTAGTATGCTTCACCTCTAACAGTAGTCACAAAAGATGTGGTTCAAGTGGAGTAACGCAGTAATGGATTTTGGTAGCGATCATTACGTGCTCGAGACCCGCTTCGACGTCGCCCGGAGTAAACCCAGAGAGTTCGCTGTCAGGTTGGCAGTACTTTCGCAAGCTCCGCAGCAGTGAAAGTGCACCCCCTCCCAGATGTCTGGAAGACTGGTGCGAAGGAATCAAGAGTGACGTGGCGTCGTCCACCAAGAAGATCGTCACAGACCTAGAGGTAAACATGATTAACAGCAGACTAGCCCATCTGATTGAGGCCAAGCAGGCGTTGCTCCTCCGATGGAAGGGACAGAGGTTCAACCGAAGATCGAGGAAAAAGATTTCAGAGCTCAATGAGACCATCGAAGATCACTGTCGTACCCTCTGCAAGCAGCAATGGGATAAGGTCTGCAACTTGATCGACGGCCCGATGCGCAACGGCAAATCATTGGGGCTTGCTGAAACATTTACTCAACGAGAGCGGCACAAGATCCAATCAGAGACACGCTCGCCAGGGCCCTGCACGATGCTACCAGATGCTGCCCCGTGCCCGAGTTGGTCGCCAAGCTTATGGAGAAGTACCATGCCTGCAAAGCACGCAGACGAGGAGGTCCAGTTTCCCGACTACCTCGGTCCAGCTCGTCCGGAGTTGGACGAAGACTTCACCGTGGCGGAAGTCAGGCAAGCCATTTTCGCACTCAACGGCAAGTCGACGCCGGGCCCCGATGGCATCACCAATAAGATGCCGCGGAATCTCCATGATCGTTATGTCGACTACCTTACAGAGAAGATCAACGAGACGTGGAGAAACGGCAGCGTCCCAGAACAATGGAAGACCGCCAACACCGTACTGATCCCCAAACCAGGCAAGGCTCCAAATTTTGATAACATCCGATCCATATCTCTCACGTCCTGCGTCGGGAAAGTGGCGGAGCACGTCGTCCTCAAAAGACTAAGCAGATATCTTGAAGACAACAATATATATACCCACAACATGATTGGCTTTCGCGCCGGCCTGTCGACACAGGATGCTATAAAACTGATAAAACATCAGATCACCGACGACAGTACCAGGGACACCAGGGCCTTGCTCGGTCTCGACCTCGAGAAGGCGTTTGACAACGCTCTGAACGAATACATCCTGGCTTCTGTCGCGGACCTCGAGCTGGGACCCAGACTGTATAACTACGTCCGTTCGTTCCTGACCGGGATGAAGGCGAAGCTGTGGTTTGGTGACTTTGTGTCCGACGAAGTGCTCCTAGGCACATGGGGTACGCCGTAAGGCTCTGCAATTTCGCCCACTCTCTTCAACATCTGCATGGTCGGACTCTCGAAGAAGCTGGCCCAAGTAGACGGTATCAGCCACACCATGTACGCCGATGACATCACGATCTGGGCACCGGTGGTAGTGAAGGGCCAGTGGAAAGTGCCATGCAAGAGGCCGTCGACGTGACGGAACAGTACCTGCTACCCACCGGACTCGGGTGTTCCGCGACCAAATCTGAGCTTCTGTTTTACAGAAAAGAAAAAGGACGCACACCTAAGGGCTGGAAGCCGGACTCCGAAAGCGACATTCACATGTTCACTCGGAGTGGCGACCCAATACCCAGGGTCAACACCATCAAAGTCCTGGGTATGTTCATCGAATCGCACGGCGGCAACGGCACTGCACTGCGCAAAATCATTGCAAAATTCGACAACGCTCTTCGCCTCGTGCGAAGGGTCATGAACCGACGCAGAGGCCTCAAGGAGTACCACCTGCTTCGGCTCATCAACGCCTTTGTGCTGTGTCACTTGACCTACACGGTGGCTAGGCACAATTGGCTCAGAGCAGAGCGAGACAAGCTCGATACGCTCATTAGAAAAACCGTCAAGCGAGCACTAGGGCTGCCCGTAAGAACGCATACCGAGGACCTCCTCCGGCTTGGCATACACCACACTATGGAGGAGATTGCCGAGGCTCAGGAACGGGCCCAGCTAACTCGGCTTTCCACCCCGTCGGCCCGTAGGCGGATTCTAGAGGAGATCGGACTCGCCCCAACAAAGAACTTGTCTAGCAGCACCCAAATCCCCAGAGAAATAAGGGAGAAGGTCGTCGTCGCTCCGCTGCCGCGCAACGTACACTGTCAATTTTTATGAAAGAGAACACGCGATCGCGTGGCCTGCGCGCTCCGGCGGCTGCTTGCAGCGCGTTCAAGCGGGAGCGAGAGCAACCACAGCCTCTTTTCGCGTGATCTAGTAGCGAGCAAAACAACCATTAATTGGTGATATGGCTGGGCCTGCCTCTTGCGTAGTCGCCTTGAAGGGGGAGAGGGCTGCAAGCTTGACTGGTTGTTTTGCTCGCCACTAGATGACGCGAAAAGAGGCTGTGGTTGCTCTCGCTCCCGCTTGAACACGCTGCAAGCAGCCGCCGGAGCACGCAGGCCACGCGCTCGCGTGTTTCCTTTCATAAAAATTGACAGTGTACATCCTGTGCACAACACAGGTCGTCGCAAGGCAAGAGCTTCGAAGATACTGAAGGACCTCACCGTGGATAGCATGAACGTAAGCTTCGTGGACGCCGCCGCGTACCGAGACGGCAAAGCTTTTGCGGTTTCCGTCGTGGATTCACTGGGCAAAGTCACCAACTGCGCCTCGGTTCGGACGACAGATCCCGTAGTGGCCGAGCAAGTGGCCATTGCACTCTCCATGCAAGATGGTCGGAGAGACAGAGTGTATAGCGACTCCAAGGTGGCCGTTAGGGCATTCCAAAAAAGGCCGGGTAGCCAGTCAGGTAGTTGAAATTGTGAAAGGCGCCAAAAATAGTGGCAGCTCTGTTGAGAAAAGGACGAGCCGCCATCCCCATGGTGAAGCGCCCCGTCAACCTCTTCTTTATTCCAACACTGATCTTATCCAATGATGATATCGCCACTCCTCGTCTTCTACAGTTTTTAACAAGCTCCACACACTCCATCTTTTGGTTCCTTGCCCACGTCGGGGCGATCGAGGGGGTTGCTCTGAGCCTCAACGAGTCGACCCACGTGGCTGCGCGTGGCTTTGCCGACCGCGCTACCCTTGGATCGGAGGACTTTTCCCCCCGAAACAGGGGGGGAAAGTCTTTTATTTAGAGAGAAGGGTCTTCCCCCCGCCTCATACCAAGCTAAGCAGGTCGCAGGCGTTCACGCTCAGACTCCTGCCAACTAACTCCTACCCAAAACCAGTGACCCTCAATAGCTTATATCCGGACATTTACCCGAATAGCTCTTGCGCAGCCTGTGGCGATGCTGCTACTTTGTCTCATATGCTCTGGGAGTGCGGGTCGTTGGGCCCGAAGTTCACCAAGGAAGAGTGGTGTGCACTCCTGCGAAGTCCCATGTATGAAGACCAAATCCTGGCCGTCCAGCGTGCCCGTGATCGGGCCGGCAAGCTAGACCTGTCGGTCCCGTCGTGGGATTAGCCAGGTGCGCGTTTTATCGCGTTTTGCTGGACCCAATAAATGTTGATTCACTCACTCACTCACAAAACATGTGGTTCCATGCTTTGGCCTATGAATGCTTTTATGCTGTAAATACAGGCACGTTCACTCAAATAGTCATTTTAAGAAGTATGCTCTTGTTTGTCGTAGCCCCAATGAATTTGTACCCTGGATTAACAAAAGGAAGCCGTGGTAACTTGCCACATTAGAATGCCTTTGATATTACAGTGCAGGAGAGAATTATAAATAATAACACTTTCAGGAATTTAGAGGAAAAGAAATAGCCTTTAAGGTATGAGGCCAAGTGAAGAAAGCGACTTTTTTTTTTCAAAATGTCCGTTTTTGGATTTTGATCATGTTAAACGCGCAATTTGTTGCCCGTCATTCTGCTGCAAAAAGTTTCTGTCTACGCCATTTTTTTTCAAAAGATACAAGCAAAAATGTGAGACCACCCATCACCTACGAAACCGAAACTGAAAGTGCCGTTTTTGTGTGAATCACAAGATTAACTAGATATGCAGTATATTGTTGGTTATTCAGCAATCATATGTGCGAACACGTAATAATGCTCTAAAAGCTTTGTCAACACATCATTTTGGTTCATAAAAGTCATAAACTTCACACCACGGGTACGCGTAATGTGGTACATGTGTTGATCGCACTCAAGGACACGTACGTGAGCCTGTAAACCATCAAACCTGCTTTGTTTGACGCTGTGTGTCATTGCAATACTGGAAACAAGAGCAAATTTTATGTTTTGAGCAAATTCGCATCGATCCAGGCCTCTACACTGCAAAAGCTTTCCTCACAAATGATCAGCACCGCAGCGCGAAAGCGTCCCGTCATTGCACTGATGCTGCATTGCGAGCTAGAAAAAAATAAGAGTTGCCACTCGAGGAAAAGCTCACAATAGGAAGGTCCACGATGGAACTGGCTACGAATATTCAGAATTTTAGTGCTCTTGATCACCTTGTGTAAGCGCCGCACCTGTTTCAAATCTTTTTTGTTGATTTTCTCAGAACTTATATTTCTCGTATTTTTCCGTACGCGAACACTCATAACTCTTTTGCTAATAAACATTTTCGATGAAAACTTGCCATACTTCTTTATCAACTTAGTAGGCGTGCAATGAACCTCAATAAGAAAAATCGTGCCACAAGGTTTAATATGGCTGCCTGTTATACGAAGGTGTCCCTAGTGCAAGTGCATAGTTTTTGGGTTATTTTATCACTGTGTTTTTAATATTGATGAGATCTCATTTGTTTTGGTTCATTGCACAGGCCAAAGCCTTTTTCATGTCCCTGCAAAAAATAAATCTTTTTATTGAATGGAATTTGAGTTAGGAGTGTTCGCGTAAGGCCCACTTTTAATAACATTTTTAATTATGAAAAATTAACGAATAATAGTACTTACTGTAAAATGCTCACCTGTGCCTAAAAAGACGTGTTTTATATTGTAGCCTAATAATCTTTATTGATTATCGCTTTTAAAAAAATTTTCTGACACTTCGCCTCATACCTTAAGATGGCAGACCTCACTCGGCGTGACAAGATGGATTCCGTGTGGTGTTCTCATAGAGCCCCTCAAGTGAAATAATTGGGGTGCGCGCAGGCGTTACCCTACCTACCACACAAGTAAGGTGCGCACGATAGAAGATGGCTCCGAAACTTACCGTCCCTAATGGCATCGACTGATGGTGTCACTGCTATTTGTGATTACAAAGTTGTATTTAGGGAAGCTTTCCTCTTCGCCTTAATTCACTCAACTTCATGATTAAGTTTGAGCCGCGCATGATCACTGTCTACGCTAGACTGCTTTTTTTATTGTTGCCTTTGCTGGCTACATTGCACCAGATTCGCAACTTCTCTATGACGTCTGGCGACGAAAACTTCAGGTTGATTCTATATCTACCGTCTGTGTATTTAAGAACTTCTCTTTTGATGCATTAAGTAGCCAATGTATTGATTGGTTGGAGACAAAATGCACTGTTTGCGAACATTATGTGGGGTCAATTGATGCGCGAACATGCCTTTCGTAGCCCGGCAAGATTCTTCGCACTAAGGCACCCCCGACCAAACCTGTGGTGCGACCGCAAATCTGGGTTGGGTAGTACCTATCTAGTATGTTAGATATAGTATAGAATATTTGTATCGTGTAACGTTTATTGTGTCGCAGTTTTGCAATAATTATAGAACGTATCGATTATATCGCGGTACAGTACAGGGTGGGGCTATCTCTTAACTTTTGTTTCCCGCAATTGAGTTAACGTTTTACTAAGTGAGAAACAACACATTGTTTATTTTCTAATCCAGTCAAAGGCGCGGTTCCAGAGGGTGGGAAATACCTTCGCCACGCGCCCAGAGCGCCACTGTGGTAACGCGCCCGACGTAATTGACAGCAGATTCGCAAAAAAAACGTATATTGTGGTCCTCTTCCAATGAAAGTAATTGTCTATCAAGGCAGGTGTCTTAATATCAAGGCAGGTGTTTTCAGAGTCTTCGAAAGCCATTCCATGAAGTCGCGAGTATTGTTTGACGCCAAATCGATCCTGTCTGAATGAGAACTTTTTCAGAAGTTGCTGTTGATTAATTACACTGAACGCGACATCCTTCTCAGCAAAAGACGAACATCAATCATAGTTGTGACAAAACAATATAAACACCTACAAGCACTAACACTTTAAACTAGTCGGCGACTTTCAACGCAGACACTATGAACCTGATGACGTAGCTTTCTCGACTCTTTACGTCACTTTATATCACTGAATTTACATTACATGGGCGAAATCTCGGGCAACATATGGTTAATCATCCATACAATACCCAGAGCTTCGCCCACTAGTCGTGATTCACTTTTACAGCGAAAGCTGTTATGAGATCACAACAAGGGTCGTTTCTGCGCCGTAGTTGTCCGCCGCCGCCGCCGCCGCCGCCGGTGTCCGTAAGCAATATCGGGCGAAATAAGAAAAAAAGCTAAATAAATAAAAAACACCCCTGGGAGAGTGGGAATCGAACCCGGGTCTTCTGCGTGGCAGCCCAGCACTCTACCACTGAGCTACGCCGCTGCTTGAAACTGCGGTGCAAACTGACCCTATGCAGGCTTCATGTCGGGTAAGGAATCTCGTCAACGTGTGTTGTAAAGCGTTTTAGAACAGTAACGCAAGAACCAGGCGTCACACAATGCGAATTGCGTAACGAGTGGGGCGTTCAATGCTCCAACCCATCACAAAAGCCTGAGGCAAAATTCTTCATCGTCGTCAGCCACATCAACAAAAGGAACACAATGCGTTAAAAGAGTGTAGCGGGCACCGCGCTTTTCTGAAGAATGACGAATAATGGCAAGGTAGACGCTTCCCCACTACACAAAAATTATGATAATTTATGGCGTTGTGGGTACCATGCAAGTGCGTTTGTAGTAGTTGCCCCCACTAGTGTTTAAAAAGGGCTCAAGAAAGGCCGCTCTCCCAGCGTTCGCTCTGGCTGTGCTGCGCGTCCCGCGCAGGCCAGGCGTTTTTTCCGAGGATACGCGCATGTTTGTCATTCTAATGCGCAGTGCGTGGTCCCTTGTGATCTCCACGAAAGCAGACTTGTGTTTCATAATAAAGCTGGGCGGTTTATCTGCAATCTTTTTTTAACGCGATAGCGTTAAAGAGCTCGTTTCGCAGATATTCCGGCGTCGGCGTCGGTGTCGGCGTCGGCGGTTGTGAGCGAAAAATCATCATCTTGTCCGTGACCGAAAAATCATCATCTTGTCCGTGACCGAAAAATCGAGAAATGTGCAAATAAAACAAATAAAAATTTTCGGGTCCAAGTGAGGATCGAACCCAGGTTGTCTGCGTGGCAAGCAGGTGTTCTACCACACAGCCATGCCTCTGCTTGGACATTCTGTGAAAATAACTTCCTCTGCTTGGAAATGCAGTGAAAATAACTTCCATGCTTCGCAAACGCAAGCGTCCTTTATATAGGCGTCGCAATATAACATGTAATATCCCAGGAATATTGCGTGGTACAAGCGTACATTGCCATCGGGCGTCAGAATATGTGACTATCGTAACGATTACGTAGTTTAAAGCCAGCCACCCATTACAAACGGCACACACCTTACTGCGCGTATTCCCTTAACACCACGTAGTGGGTGCATAGCAAGTTCGAAAACATTTCCCACATTTGCCGCGCATAATTTCTCCTGGTTTAAAGCATACTACCCATTACATAGTATGCACTAAGTGATTGAAGTACGCACTAGGGACGGGATATCGCTATCGCATTCAACTCTTAAAGGCGAAGCTTAAGGGTCCCCCCAATTTTCCTTTTTTCCCCATCTCCAGCTCGGCTGCTATTAAAACTTTGTGATAACATGGCAGGCTACGTCATGACCCTCTGGGATGCTCTGAAAGACACTATTCATTATTGCATGTTCGCACTAACCAAAAGAACCCGTAGATGACAAAAAAGATCATTCATTTACACCGATTGGTAAAACGAGCCAAAAAACATAAAAACCCGTTAGTATACTATCTCAATTAAAAGTCAGCCTCGCTTCCGAACTCTCCGACGCAAAATTTAGGTCTTTCACACATTCAGTGTCTGAATTCTTAAAAAAAGCACTGAAAAATTCTGGTGATATTGAGAACAAACGGATGCTACACCCAGTCAAATGACCGTTGATGGTTTCATCGTACATTTTGCGTCGATTGTCACTCATCATCTGCTCCCAGCATAAATCACCACATGAAAGCCTCCTGCCAATAATGTCTTCTGAGTTAATAACTTATGACGGTATATTTTCTTTGCTGCTGAACCTGAAAACTAAATCATCAGCGGGTAAAGATGATATCGCTAACACATCCTTGCGTAGGTATGCAGAACCCGTTGCGCACATTTTAACAAACGTTTTTCGCCTCTCTTTCGAGAATTCCTTCCTTCCTGATGATTGGCGTAGGGCACGTGTAGTACCGGTGTTTAAGAAAGGGGATCGTCTAAACATTGCAAACTACAGGCCTATTTCCTTACCGTGTACGCCTATTAGAACACATAGTCACAGATTACATTACCACATTTCTTGAAGAAAACAGCTTGCTATCGCCATTACCGCACGGATTTCGAAAAAAAGGTTGACTACAGCGCAACTAGTCACAACACTTCATGTGTACACGTCGTCACTTGATACGGGGAATCAAATTGGTGCTATTTTTTTAGATTTCAGTCAAGCCTTCGATCTTGTCACGCATAGCAAACTCATTTCTAAATTGCATAATGTAGGCCTACCTGTAAACCTCATTGACTGGATCCGTTGTTACCCTCATAATCGCAAGCAGTGTCATAAAGTAAATGACTGCTTGTCTGGTATTCTACCAGTATCATCCGTTGTCCCTCAAGGCAGTGATTTGGGACCTGTTCTCTTTTTAGTGTACATAAATGACATTGTTAAATCAACAGACACATAACAAGCACACATAAAGCTTTTTGCAGATGACAGCATACTTTTTAAAACAATTACTGCTCCGAATAACCAGAAATGCCTGCTATCCAACGTGTGTGTCATTTCTAAGTGGTGTGAACAATGGTCAATGAAATTAAAAAGTGATAAATCAGTTGTAATGCACATAAGAAATAACAAACACCGTTTTAATTAGATGTATTATCTTAACTGTTCTTTGACTGAGGTTGACGAATATAAATATTTAGGTGTCACAATTACAAACCCCTTAACATGGTCAAGTCACATTAATATAACATGCTCATCTGCTTCAAGAAAGCTCGGTTTTTTAGGCGCAAATTGAAAACAGCACCCTCAGAAATCAAACTGTTGGCCTACAATGCTTTTATGAGACCGAAGTTGGATTATGATAGTGTTGTTTGGGACCCACATCTAAAGAAAAATATTAGGAAACTTCAGATGGTGAAGCGGAAGGTGGTTCGCTTTGCCTTTAATGCTTACCACAGAAATGACTCACCAACAACGATCATGACCATTAATAACATCCCTACTTTAAAATACCGAAAAGCAGTTGCCCGTCTGAAATTTCTACACTCGCTTTATTTGCGTAAAAATAACATTAGTTCAAAAACTTACATAAGAATTCGAATTTCAAGACAAACTAGACATACACATGCTTACACTCTTGAACCTTACTTCGCATGTACTAATCTTTTCGTGAATTCTTTGTTTCCTCGGACCATCAATGAGTGGAACAAGTTACCTTTTGAAGCGTTCTGTGATAATATTTTTTTTATTGTGATAGCAATTATATGGACACTCTCGGCTGTTTTTCGCCTTCGCCGGCGGCGTCATACTCCCTATGTGTATATGTCTATATATAAATATAAAAGCCACGAAGAAAAATATTTCAGAAAATATTTTCGGACGCACGGAATCGAACGGGCGACCTCTCGCTCAGTAGCGCGCGACGCTAACCGCTACGTCACAGAAGCGCACATGCTACAGCGTACAAACGGCGAGCTATTTATATACACCATACGCCACTGGCGGTACGCAGGTCTCGGGGGGGGGAATATCAGCGTGTTTTCTGCCTTACCAGCAAACCAGCGAGATGGCGCTAAGTGCGCCCTCGGCGCCCCTTTCGTTGCGACGCGTTGGCTCCTGAACACCCCGACTTGCACAGTCGTAGTCGCCTGTGCTCGGGTGCGCGCGCGCGCGCTTATCTTGGGGTTGGGGGGATGGGGGCAGTTTTACGCCGTGTGCTCTCGCTGGGAAGATCGCGTTTAGGTTACAGAGCGCGCAAAGGTCACTTCGCTTGCTACAAAGGCCCCGTTTCCGAAACAAGCGAGCTGTTTCAACACAGGGAAGTAACAACTGTGACACTTGTAAGTTCGCGCTCGTCTTGTGTATACCGGTGCGTATGTTTAGTGCGTCGTTCGCTCTTGAGCAGTTTCGATCTGCTAGCCGTTCTTCGCCTGAAATGCCAATTAATTGCTATCGCATTCATTGCTTCGCCCTTGCGGTGAAACTGTGACTTTTTCTTAACAATACAACACAAGCTCTCGAGACTGTCTCACATTACATTTGATTTGCATTCTCTAGTTCCGATTTGCATTATGTTGCTGCCATCTTAATTAATTTATTTTTTTGTTCTGTGTTCTACTGCCTTATGTTTTTATTGCTTGAACTTTATTTCCACTGAAGTTACATTGGGAATTACTTTTTATTATGCCCCCCGTGCTTGGTCTTTCAAAGCAGTATGCTGTAAATAAAAAAAATAATAAAAATAAAAATAAGGTTTTCTGTGTAAATCGCGGCAACATAAATGCCAAGGCTACCTTGCCTACTTATAGTTTGAGCAGCACGCAAAAGCAACCATCGGTCACATGAATTAAGGTAGATTGAACTTGTAGAAAACCTTGATTTGCCATCTAACTACTACACAGTACTTTCAAGTTTGCTCACACAGAATGCGAATACAAATATTCCCCCCCCACCCTTTTGAACGCCAAGTGAATCATCTTTTCTGGGAGACATATATGCCCAGTTGCAAAGTCCAGCAATTCAGTAAAGAAACTCGCTCTAGCTTACGCAGATACCGGCGTCTTGAAAAGTTATTCTTGAATAGAAAGCGTGTAGCCGTATTTCCAGAATCTCTGTTGTTACCGAGGAGCAGGGTTATATAAATGGCTCAATCTATCCTTCCAACCACTGGATCAGGGCGACAGAATGCTATTAGACCTTTCTTACCCTTCTCAGACCTTTCATGAGCCTGCACACTGCGAGAAGTTTAGCCAACACCAGAGTATTCATGGGTACAGCTGTACAGGCGCTGTCAGAACAATTCGGAACGCCGAACACGCAGCCGATCGCTGGCGGAGCGCGCTGGCAGATAAATACAGGCAAGGTCTGCGCATGCGCGGTCTACCTAGCTAGCAAGTTTATCTCCCTTGTGCATCTAGATTGTCATTGTCTTGCTCCAAAAGGGTAGCGCTAAGTGCTCTTCAGCAATACGACAACGAGGGCTGGACGGATAGGGGCCTGAAGCATGCCGCCGGAGCATGCTTCATTAAGTCGGAGTGGTAGATCTTGACCTCCTTGCGCCGCCCTGGCATTTTAACAACATAGTTCGTGTCTGATAGCTTTTCTGCCACCTCGGCGGGACCTTCCCACTGTACTTGCAATTTATTCTTTCGAGAAGTGTTTAACAATAACACCTTGTCTTTCACCGCGAATGTTCTTTTTCGGGCATTTTTGTCGTAGTACAGTTTTGCCCTAGCTTGTGCGCTTTTCATGTTGGCTTCCACCAACTCCTTACTTGACTGAAGACGGTTTAGGAGCTTCAGTACGTAGTTTACTACGGTCTGGTCCTCTCCAGGGCCTTCCCCATGCTTCGCGCAGCATGCGGAGGGGTGACCTTAGAGACCTACCGTACACTAGTTCTGCAGGACTAAGCCCAGTAGACTCATGTGGCACCGATCTCAAGGCGAATAAAGTGGCTGGTAAACAAGCCTCCCAATCTTTCTTCTGTTCGTAACAAATCACTCGGAGTACTCTTTTTAGCACAGCATGCCACGCCTCCACACTATTACTTTGCGGGTGCTGCCCTGAACTTTGAACAATGCGAATTCCGCACCGCTCCACAAACGTCGTCGTCAAAGCGCTGGTAAAAACGCTACCCTGATCGCTCTGAAGCTCTGAAGGGAAACCTACTCTGGAGAAAACAGATAGCAGCGCATCCACAACGTTTACCGAATTGACTTCTCTCAGCGGAACAGCTTCGGGAAACTTTGTGGCTGGACAAATCATGGTCAAAGGGTACTTATGGCCTGATTGGGTCACGGGGAGCGGCCCTACTACATCTACAACGAGACGCCTGAAAGGCTCTGTGATCAGGGGCACCAACTTCATGGGTGCTTTCCGGGTTTCATGAGGCTTTCCTACTCTTTGACATCCATCACATGTTTTCACATAATTCTCAACATCCTTAAAGCAACGAGGCCAATAGAACTCCCTTAACAACCTTGCCTTAGTTTTCTTCACTCCCAAGTGGCAAGCCCATCCTTCGCCATGTGACAGGCGAATAATCTGTTCCCTATACTTCGCAGGGACAACCAACTGGTCGTAATGAACCCCTTTCTTGCCTTTGTATTGGCGATACAAAAGACCCGAACGACGCTGGAACCCTACTCTCCTGTGAGATACTCCTTCCTGGACTAGTTTCTTTAGATTTTGCACCGATGCGTCTCTTTCTTGTTGGGGTAGCACAGCATCAGGAAACGCCTGTTCCATTGTGGAGCGTTTTGCCACTTCCAATGGTGATTGAATAGGAGCCTCTGTAGCGCTACTATCATTCACTGTCACAGGCGCTACTGCTCTGCTTCCTTCCTCACGTGCGGTAAGTGATGCTTGCTCACTGTGGTGAACTGCTACTGCTTGTTCGCCTTCGTTAGTCCGCACAGCGGCGAGTTCACGTGCCTTGGAACGGGTAATGGCCTGTGCTACGAATTCCCCGAAGCTGAGCCCTCTCTCTTTCAAAAGAATTTCCGACTTGTTCGAGAAGAGGTACGGGTACTGTTTCGGTAGATTCGGAGAGACTGCCGCCTCAGTCTCCAGTACCCCGAACGGACCCTCAATCTTTACCCTTGCGATGGGCAGGCAAACGCTGTTCTTTTCTACTACCTGCTTTATCCATGCACAGTCCATGCACAGCTTGTTTCCATGCACATGTTATCCATGTTATCCATGCACAGCTATGTTTCCTGGCTCTTGGCACCGGAAACACAACAGTGGTTTTTTTTGACTGAAAACTCTTTTCCTTCTCCGAACTTTCCTTTACATCGTTCTCGGGTGCATCCCTTACCGCGCTGGCGCCTTTACGTACAGGGCAGTCTTTGAGCGGCTGTTTGCTGCATGGTCGAACGCGTGCTCTTTCAGACTGGCGAAGGACACTATACTCATCGGCGAGCTCAGCCGCGCGTTCCGTGTTTCTCTCCCCCGGTGTATCTTGAATCCACAGGCGCATTTCTTCATCTAAACCCCCATAAAATTGCTCAAGGCAGATCAAATCCAAGCTTGTCCCGATCCTCGAAGACACCCTCTCCCTTTAGCCACTTCACCAAATTGGCCTTCATGCTGAACGCAAACTCCTGAAATGTTTCGCCCGTTTTCTTCTGAGCGTCTCTAAACCGGCGGCGAAACGCTTCTGCTGAAAGCCGGAATTTCTTTAGGAGTGCAGCCTTCACTTGGTCATAATCATCTGCGTCGTTTGCGGGCAAACGCGCAAGCGTGTCCGCTGCCTCGCAGGGCAATACTATTAGCAACCTTTGAGGCTACGTGGCACGATCAAATCCCATCCTCCCACAGGTTCTTTCAAAATTTACAAGGAACAACCCAATGTGCTCGCTCATTTTGTAAGGCTGCAAGAGGTCTTTCATGCTAAATCGTGCGCCTGCCTGAATCTCTCCAATTTGCGTTCCCAGACCGCTAGCGCCTTTTGCCTCTGCAATCTGAAGTTGAAGCCGCAAGCGCTCAAGCTCCCTTTCTTGGCTTTGCGCTTCTTCTTTACGCCTGACAGCCTCTCTCTCAATCGCTATCCGCTGTCGTTCCTCGTCTTCACGTGCCTTCTTTATCCTTTCCTGAATTAGCTCCCAACATTCGGAAAGCGCTTCCTCATCGGCGCCAGAATCCTTAACCGCCTGTATTAAAAGAGGCTTTCTATGCAAAGTCTTCACCTCAATTTCCAGCTCCTCGCACAACAGGACTAAGTCCGGTTTCCTCAATTTGTTCAAGTCCATGGTCCACCCCCGTGCAGACTTCCATAGCTAAAACTGCCGTGAAGGTACCCCTAAAATACACAAGCCTTCACTAAGCAGCAACCAATCTGCCCCTTCGGATAAACCTCAGCATCTATCCAAAACACTTGGCAGAATCTCTACGGAGAGTGAGCACTCACCCGTGTTGGCACCTGGACAGAACAAGAACCGGATCCCGCCGCTGCCAACCAGTTGATGTGACCAGGAGGGGCTGAGGTCGACTCCCAGGCTCCGGCGACGAAGAACTCTCGCGAGGCCTCTTGCTTACAAAGAACACGCGTTTTATTTTACATATTTACAGGGAGTTTTAACAAACAAGGCGTCGAGACGCGCCTTTACACACAAGAGTGCCAAGCACACAGGAGAAGAGAGAGAGTCAGGCCAGAGAGCGCGCTCCTTTTATAGCGGTCCAGGACGCAGACTGCGTGTAGCCGCAACGCCCATGCGCGTTCCCTGTAGCGCACCAGGACACCTGTTGCGTTCCTGCAGAACGCGGACCGCGTTTGGAAGGTACGCCGATGAGCGTCCCTTGCAGGCCGTGTCTTTTCATTACCGGTCATAACAGCCCTTACAAAGTTTCGACCCTATTTGTATGGTCGCCCGTTCGATGTCGTCACCGACCATCACGCACTATGCTGGCTGTCGTCATTGAAGGATCCCTCAGGGCGTCTCGCCCGCTGGGATCTTCGCCTGCAAAACTACGACATCCGCGTGCTGTACCGCAACGGACGCAAGCATGCTGACGCCGACGCCCTCTCGCGCTCCCCCTCTGCCTGACGACAAAGCCCCCTGCTCAGTATCTTCCATTGCTGTTTCTTTCATCGTTGCTCACATCATCGCTACAGAACAGCGCAAGGATAATCGGATCGCCCCGCTGATCGACTTGCTCTGATGTAGTCGGGGGTCTGTCCATGGGACCGGAGCCAGCCATGTCGCAGGGAGAAGTCGAGCATAGCCGGAGCTGAGAACAGGAACGTTTTATTTACAGTATTTACATGGTAGCGTGTTTGTACATGATGCAGGAATATGATGATCAGGAGCGCCTCGGCGCTCGCGTTTTAAGGCCTTAGCCTTCCCAAGATTCCCTGCACGGGAAACAATAAAGTCCACGATAGTCCAATCAGGAAGTCGTCTTGACCTCCGCCTCCAAATGGGAAGGTCAAACGCCGCCTCCTTCCCCGCCCTGGAAAGAGGGAAGAGGCACGCCCAGTTCGCCCGGCGGCGCGGGAGAGGGGTACACAGGACACAATACGGCCTCGCACTGCACTGCACAGTGACCTGGCCGAGGTGATGCACATTCCTGTAAACCAGCCGTGTAATCAGGTGCAGCGATGACTCCTCGGCAGCGGCTGCGACGCAGGTGCCTCTGAGGCGGCTGCCACGAAGGCACTCTCGGAGTGTGGGAAACGTGTCTCCCAAGTTTTCGGCTGATTGTTCGGTGCGTCGCGTAGCGCGATGAACAAAGCAAAGCAGCCTCGCCTGCAAACAGCCCCTCCTAGGCCAAAGTCGGTCGGGTGAGTCGAAAGGGGTTTGACGAGGTGCGCCGACGGCCCCAAAGAATTCAAAGCAGGATTGCCGTGTTGTCGCCGCTACAGGGGCTCTTCGGGGAACGCTGACCCCGGGAATAAAGCAGGGCAGACTGGCGAAATAATCCCGATCGTCCAAGTGGAGCCAAGCCAAAAAGTCCGATCATAACAGCCCGTCCGCCGCCCCAGGAGGTCTCGAAGGGGATGCAGCAACAAAGCACTCCGTAGAGACCGTAGACTTGCTCCCTTGAATTCGCTGACACGTAGGTTGACCCCATCTTTGGACCTGAGCAACGGCTTGCAAGCACCCGAAATGAACCAAGCAAAACTCGAGGCACAACAAACAGAAAGCACTCAACTGACCTTGAGAAATGCCAGGCTACATTTTCCGGTAAAAACTCCCTCGAAAATTACAATTTCACTTTTGCTCGTGAAAATCACGGTTCAGTTAACAAAGTCATAAGGAACACGGACACTCATAAGTACGAAGAAAATCAATAGCCTAACGTTTTGTATCATTTCCAGAGAAAGCCACGTACAACTTTTAAGGCACGCAGGTGCTACGGGCGTCAGAAGAACCAAATGAAGTGATTAACACAAAACGCTAAATATATGTTGTGAAAACAAAACGCTAAATGTCTGACGTACACAGAATGCAAATAAAAGGTGTCTAAAGCTACATTGGTGTTAAACGGACAAGGCACGGCTGAGACCGACCAACAGCGTTTCCGCTATCGTGCCCAACATCGTGGTCCAAACACACCTCAGCTTTTGCGACATGGCAAATTTTGCCCCTCAGAAATTAGCTCACGGCACGCGATTGCCCCAGGACATCCCTGAGATAGCTCAAACATTCCTTCCAGCTGAAGGAAAAGACAACAATGTCTACTAGATAGGGAGGTGCGTAACCTTCGTTACCCTCCAAAACTCTGTCCATAATTCGGAAGAAGCAGAACGATGCGTGCTTTAAGCCGAATGTAAATACAAGGTCTGGCCCTGGATCCTCGTGAGGCACCGAACGCAAGGAAAACAATGTAGCCGGCAAACAGGCCTTCCAGTCTGTCACGCTGACAGTACCTAGCCCTTCGGAATTATGCAATACTAGGCCGGACTCCCGTTCCTCCTTGAGCCTCATTAGAGGGGTTCCCAGTGACTTGAATACTTCGTCGCGAGCGCATTCGTCGCGGCTATCAACTTGTGAATCTGCCTGAATCGCGCCTCGCTTCATCTCGGGAGCGGATTCACCGGCCGTCGGACGCATCAGAACTTTTGCCGAATGGTCATCAAAACAAAGGCCCTTCAAAAGCATATCCCAGTGATTCGAAATCAGGTAGGGATAATGCTTAGGCAGGTTTTGTGACACGGCAGCATCAGTCACGGACAGTCCGAACGGCCCCTCCCTCTCCACGCGGGCCAGCGGAAAGCGCATTCCGTCCTCTCCAACTATCGTTTCCGTCTCGCCACCCGCGCATTGGTAGTGCCTTTCAACTCGCGGATCAGCATTTAACACTGCCTGAATAACGCCGCGCTTAATCTCAGGAGCGGATTCACCAGCCATCGGACACATCAGAGCTTTCACCGAATGGTCAGCAAAACAAAGGCCCTTCTTTCTCAAAAGCATATCCAAGTCATTCGAAGGAAGATAAGGATCATGCTTGGGCAGGTTTTGTGACACGGCAGCCTCAGTCACGGGCAGTCCGAACGGCCCCTCACTCTCCACGCGGGCTACAGGCAAGCGCACACTGTTCTCAACTTTAGTTTCTTGTGACGATACCGTCTCGCCACCTGCGCATTGGTCGCGGTTTTCAACCTGTCTTTCATTAACGCTTTCTGCCCTTTCAATCTCAGGAGCGGACTCACATACTGTCGGACGCATAAGAGCTTCAACGGCATTGTCATAAAAACAAAGGCCCTTCTTTCCCAAAAGCATATCCGAGTCACTCGGAGAGGGATAATGCTTGGGCAGGTTTTGTGACATGGCAGCCCCCGTTGCGAGCGGTCCGAAAAGTCCCTCACCCTCCAGGCGGGTTACCGGCAAGCGCACACTTTCTTCGGCTATCCTTTGTGACTCAGGTGTCTCGCCACCAGCGCAATCGTCGCGATTTTCAACCAGCGGATCATTAGTGCTTTCTGCTCCCTGAATATCATGAGCGGACTCACATACTGTCGGACGCGTAAGAGCTTCAACGGCATTGTTATCAAAACAAAGGCCCTTCTTTCCCAAAAGCATATCCGAGTCACTAGGAGAGGGATAATGCTTGGGCAGGTTTTGTGACATGGCAGTCCCCGTTGCGAGCGGTCCGAAAAGTCCCTCACCCTCCACGCGGGTTACCGGCAAGCGCACACTTTTTTCGGCTATCCTTTGTGACTCAGGTGTCTCGCCACCAGCGCAATCGTCGCGATTTTCAACCAGCGGATCATTAGTGCTTTCTGCTCCCTGGGCCGTCAGACGCGTCAGAGCTTTCGCTGAATCGTCACCAAAACAAAGGCCCTTCTTTCCCAAAAGCATATCCGAGTCATGCAGAGAGGGATCATGCTTGGGCAGGTTTTGGGACACTGCAGCCTCCGTTGCGAGCAGTCCAAACGGTTCCTGACTCTCTACGCGGGCTAACGGCAAACACACATTTTCCTCCTCAACTACTTGCCGTGTGCACGCGCGTTCACCTATGTTCACCTTGTCTTTCGCGGAGTAGGGATGTACTGTATCGATTGTTGCGGCTGAGTCCCGCAGTAAGTTACATTGAGTTTCCTTCACAACTAACTCACGAGCGCAGGATTTCGATTGCTCCAGATTACGGTCGCGGCTGTCCACCAAAAGGAGAACATTTCTTGGCTTTCGGCAGCCGATCGCAATGTGACCAGGCTCTTGGCAACGGTGGCAGACGATCGGCTTTTTTAGCCTTAAACGCCTTCGGTTTCTCTTTTTCTTTTGAGCGGCTCGCTGCGGTTGTGGTCTCGACAGGAATATCTTCCACTTTCTTATCGGAGGGTGCTTTCCCGTTAATCGGGTTAATTGATGCCTGTAAAATTACTAAAGCTAATCGTCTTTTCTCAAGTATCCTGTCTTCCTCAGCTCCTTTCCTGACCCTCTCAGCCAATCTTTGCTTTCTTTCGGCCTCTTTTTTCTGTTTTTCAACTTCTTCCCAACACTCCTCAATTTCGTCATCTTCCGCACCGCATTCCTGTATTGCCTTAATCAGCTGCGGCTCTCTCTCACATCTCCCCACCTCAATTCCCAGCTCTTCACAAAGTAGCAAGAGGTCTGGTTTCTTTAGCTTCGTTACCAACTCCATGGTTTTCACGAGTGAGGACTTTCATACACGCCGTGACGTTAGGAAGCGAACTAGCGAAGCCTACACGCACGGTAAAATTACTGCCAGTTTAGAACATGAAAGCTAAAATCTGGTGAATAGCTGTGACGTATGGTAGCGGTACAACGAAGCCTATACGCACAGAAGTTTAAACCAGTTTTAGGAAAACACAAAAGCTAAAACCTGGCAAATCTCAAAGAAAAGTCAAGCACTCACCATCGTTGAGGCCCAAGTAAAGCATGGGACATCCCGTCGCTGCCAACCAGTTGATGTAGTCGGGGGTCTGTCCATGGGACCGGAGCCAGCCAAGTCGCAGGGAGAAGTCGAGCAGAGTAGCCGGAGCTGAGAACAGGAACGTTTTATTTACAGTATTTACATGGTAGCGTGTTTGTACATGATGCAGGAAGATGATGATCAGGAGCGCCTCGGCGCTCGCGTTTTAAGGCCTTAGCCTTCCCAAGATTCCCTACACGGGAAACAATAAAGTCCACGATAGTCCAATCAGGAAGTCGTCTTGACCTCCGCCTCCAAATGGGAAGGTCAAACGCCGCCTCCTTCCCCGCCCTGGAAAGAGGGAAGAGGCAAGCCCAGTTCGCCCGGCGGCGCGGGAGAGGGGTACACAGGACACAATACGGCCTCGCACTGCACTGCACAATGACCTGGCCGAGGTGATGCACATTCCTGTAAACCAGCCGTGTAATCAGGTGCAGCGATGACTCCTCGGCAGCGGCTGCGACGCAGGTGCCTCTGAGGCGGCTGCCACGAAGGCACTCTCGGAGTGTGGGAAACGTGTCTCCCAAGTTTTCGGCTGATTGTTCGGTGCGTCGCGTAGCACGATGAACAAAGCAAAGCAGCCTCGCCTGCAAACAGCCCCTCCTAGGCCAAAGTCGGTCGGGTGAGTCGAAAGGGGTTTGACGAGGTGCGCCGACGGCCCCAAAGGATTCAAAGCAGGATTGCCGTGTTGTCGCCGCTACAGGGGCTCTTCGGGGAACGCTGACCCCGGGAATAAAGCAGGGCAGACTGGCGAAATAATCCCGATCGTCCAAGTGGAGCCAAGTCAAAAAGTCCGATCATAACAGCTCTCTGATCCGTCCACACACCATCCACTCGCGCCTTGCGTCGTCAAGCTCTCCATTTCGCCATGCGTGACGGCCTGCTGCATCGACGCAATTACAACGCCGACGGCCGGCAATGGCTACTCGTGATACCCCGCAGTCTGCGGTCGGAAATATGTGAGTCATTCCACTCAGATCCACAATGCGCGCACTCTGGGGTGTCCAAAACTTACCACCACATTCGACAACGCTACTTCTGGCGAGGGATGTACCGCTACGTGCAGAAGTTCGTTCGCTCCTGCCTCGATTGCCAACGCCGCAAGTCGTCAACACACATGTCCCCAGCCGGGCTACAACCGTTACCTTGCCCTGACCGTCCGTTTGGGCGCGTAGGTATCGATTTGTATGGACCACTTCCTCTGACGTCGGCTGGTAACCGCTGGGCCATCGTCGCCGTAGACCATCTAACGCGATACGCCGAAACCGCCACCCTCCCTGCTGCTACTGCGCGCGCTGTTGCCTCCTTCCTGCTGCACCGATTCATACTACGTCACGGTCCACCCCAGGAGCTTCTCAGCGATCGAGGCCGTGTCTTCCTGTCGGAAGTCGTCGAAGCCATCCTCACGAAGTGCCATTCTGTCCACCGCAAAACTACTGCTTACCACCCGCAGACAAATGGCCTCACCGAACGCTTTAACCGCACCCTCGGCGGCATGCTTTCGATGTACGTCGCCGCCGACCACACGAATTGGGATGCTATACTGCCCTTCGTCACCTACGCTTACAATACCGCCCCTCAGAGCACTACTGGTTTTTTACGCGACAGCGTTAAAGAGCTCGTTTCGCAAAAATTCCGGCGTCGGCGTTGGTGTCGGCGTCGGCGTCGTTGGTTGTGAGCGAAAAATCATCATCTTGTCTGTGACCGAAAAATCGAGAAAGATGCAAATAAAATAAATAATAAAAATTTTCGGGTCCGAGTGAGGATCGAACCCGGTCGTCTGCGTGGCAAGCAGGTGTTCTACCATACAGCCATGCCTCTGCTTGGATATACTGTGAAAATAACTTCCTCTGCTTGGAAATTCAGTGAAAATAACTTTCATGCTTCGCAAACGCAAGCGTCCTTTATATAGGCGTCGCAATATAAAATGTAATATCCCAGGAATATTGCTTGGTACAAGCGTAAATTGCCATCGGGCGTCAGAATATGTGACTATCATAACGATTGCATAGTTTAAAGCCAGCCACCCATTACAAACGGCACAAACCTTACTGCGCGTATTCCTTTAACACCACGTAGTGGGTGCATAGCAAGTTCGAAAACATTTCCCACATCTGCCGCGCATAATTTCTCCTGGTTTAAACCATACTACCCATTACATAGTATGCACTAAGTGATTGAAGTACGCAGTAGGGACGGGATATCGCTATCGCGTTCAACTCTTAAAGGCGAAGCTTAAGGGTCCCCCCAATTTGTCACTCTTCTTCGCACTACTGGTTTTTCACCCGTCGCACACCATCGACACGATACTCCCGTACACGCCGGACCCATCTGAGTGTGCCCCTATTAGATGTGAAGCATCTTATGGCGGAGCTTAATCCGGTGTGCGGCGTGACATCCCTTACTGCGCATGCGCAAACCCTTTCAAAAAAATTAATAAAAAAACCTCCTTTCCCCCCTCTCTCTCCTCTAGGCATCCCTCCCCGCGGCAACCACACCCTCACTGCGCATGCGCCTCCCCTCCCTCTCTCTCCTCCTACGCTCCCCCCCTCTCTCCTCTGGGCATCCCTGCCAGTGGCGTCCACACTCCCACTGTGCATGCACGTCCCCCCCCTCTCTCTCCTCTCCTACACTCCCCCTCTCTCCTCTAGGCATCCTTGCCCTCGGCGTCCATACTCCCACTGCGCATGCGCGTCCCCCCCCTCTCTCTCTCCTTTCCTACGCTCCCCCCCTCGTTTCGCGACGCCGACGCAGGCAGCATCTGCTAGCGAGTTTCTTGATTGAAAAAACCGACTGCTCGCGCTGCACAACCGTTCACTGGCCACCCCGTATATATGGCACTGAATCTTGACCTCCAAGGTTGTGCCGGTGGGAGATTTCTCCTGTGCGTTGTTGAACAATAAAAATTCGCAGCGTGCGCGTTAACTAAAAGCGGACTGCGGGTCTCTGTGCCCAGTCGGAGTCTACTGTCTCTGATTGCCCATTAGCAGCGATTGGCATGTTCCAGTAGGAAACACCGCTGCATCACTGCGTGCTTTGCGCCTGCCCAGTTTTCTCTCCTGCAGAACGCTGCGATGAGCGCCAGCGTCAACGCCGCCGCCAGTGTAAGCGTTAGCGCCCGCTGCTTCACATCTACACATGGTTCCTTTGAGTGGGAGATGGTGTAATTTCTTCTGACACAGCCAGGCTTGCTGAAGAGTTTCGCGAGCTCGCCAAGACCTTCACGACGAATGAACAAGAGCGACAGAAGAGTATTCGTGATGATTCGGCCACTTCTGAGCCTACGTTCCTCCCTGGAGCGCTCGTATGGCTCTCGGTCCCTGCCTCCGCAGCTGGCCTCTCTTCAAAACTACTGCCGAAATACGAAGGCCCTTACCGTGTCGTCGAGCGCACATCTCCGGTCAACTACCTGATCGAACCCATCGAACAATCTTCTGACATGCGCCGTCGAGGGCGCGCCATTTTGAACGTGGAGGCCTACTATGACCCGCTCATAGTGACAAGCTGTTAGGTCGCCCGGCGGCTCCCTTTTCGTCCCCGGGGTAATTGTAGCGATGAATTGGAACCTAGAAATGCGTTGCACTCTCGAGAGCCTTCTAGTGGGTCATCTGCAAAAAGGACGCCACTCGCGCTGAGAGTTCGTGCCTGGCCGTGGCTGTCGCGATTACGCAGTATCTCTGAGTACCGGCAAACAAACACCTTAACAGTACGTTACTATCATTATCCATATCTCACGGCCAACTGTTCTCATTGGTAACGTGGCCGGCGCGCGGTTCTGATTACGGCCTGACGGTATAAGGTCAAATCGGCGCGTTTCTTCGGACGGGAACTGGCTGATAGCGTAATCCGTATTTTTTTTCTTTCCGCATTTTTTACAGCGAAAGCTGTTATGGGATCACAACAAGGGTCGTTTCTGCGCCGTAGTTGTCCGCCGCCGCCGCCGCCGCCGGTGTCCGTAGCCAATATCGCACGAAATAAGAAAAAAACTAAATAAAAGAACAGCTATGACAGAACGGCAATCGAACCCGGGTCCTCTGCGTGGCAGCCCAGCACTCTACCACTGAGCTACCCCGCTGCTTGAAACTGCGGTGCAAACTGACCCTATGCAAGCTTCATGTCGGGTAACGAATCGCGTTAATGTGTGTTATAAAGCCTTTTAGAGCCCTAAAGTAAGAACCAGGCGTCACGCATTGCGAATTGCGTAACGAGTGGGTTGATCAATGCTGCAACCCATTACAAAAGCCTGGGGCATAATTCTTCATCGTCGTCAGCCACAGCATCAACAAAGTGCACATGCTGCGTCACAAGAGTGTAGCGGGTACCACCCTCTTCCGCAGAATGACGAATAATGGCATGGTAGATGCTTCCCACTACAAAAAAATTATGATGATTTATGGCGTAGTGGGTACCATGCAAGTGGCCTTGTAGTAGTTGCCCCAAGAGTGTTTAAAAAAGGTTCAGAAAGGCCGCTCTCCCAGCTTTCGCTGTGACTGTGCTGCGCGTTCCGCGCAGGCCAGGCGGTTTTTTTCATTGATACTGGCTACCTCTCAGTGAGGCTGTTTGAGGGCGCTGCTTGCTGATGCGCGCAGCAGTATAGTCACGTGTCACTTGTCAGATTTCGCGGGCTTTCTTTATTACCAGGAAAAAATGAGCACGCAATTAGTACGTTGTTGAAAGTAGCACAGACAGATGTCATTTGAACGTGCCCACATCTGCCTCATTGACATGTTGATAATTAGGTGAGTGCTTTTGGAGTTACGAAAATAATTATGACTAATTAATTATTTCTCATTAACAAAATAATTAGTCCCGGCTACTACAGTGTACTCGAAACATTATGCACTAGGTCTGCTTCGCGTAACGTCGTTCCTCTTTTTTTAAATCGTGCTGCGTGATAAATGGGAAACCATGTATACTTTATCGATATGTAAATAATGAAGCATTGTGTATATACTCTATGTATAATCACACCACACCCCCGCGTTTGTGTGTCAGGTCTTTGTATGATGATCGAGTGGGCAAAATTTACGGGGATTGACGGTTTACCAGATTACCTCCGGAGCTTCGCCCACTCATCATCATTCACTTCTTGGATATGGCGTGATTTTTTTTTGCATTTTCGGACATTGCGCGACGCTGCAACTACCCTCGTAAAGATTGTTGAGACGGAGAAGAGAATGACACCCCCGTTGCCTTGGATGAACATTTCTTTTTCTTTTTTTCCCTGCTCACGAGCGGCCCCACCTTGTCCCGACTTCTACGTGCGTCTATTGCACCGCATGGTGTTTCGCGCCAACTTCTTCCCGCAGTAGATTTAACATCCTCCTGGGGGGCCGCGGTGTGGTCACTTGCCTCCAAAGGGTACAACAGTTGAGCGGCACGACGAACTTGCTGGCCGTTTGGGAATGCGATCTTGAAGTATCTCTCGATGCCGTCCCTTCCTGAAATCGCTTCGACCACTCTGCCGAGCCTACATTGCAGCACTGGCACGTTGGCGTTCTTAATAACTGAGTGCGTATCTGCGTGCTTCGCTGCAAATGTCGTCGAAAGACGATAGCCTTCTGCCGACCGTACTACATCCTGGCATGATAAATGCAATGGAACTTTCTTCGAGCGGCCATTTATGTTTTGCCTAGCCTCAGACAGCGCCTCCTCTATTTTGAATCGGCCGCATCTGGCTGGCATTAAAAAATAGAGAAGGCACTGTGCAGCTTGCGCAGAACAAAGGGGGGACTGCCAGGGGGGCAGCACCATATCGTGAGCAGAGGGCTTTTTCGTGCATAGCACCGCATTTTCAGCACAGCCTAAGAAACCCTAGGGTCTTTAGAATTACGTATCTGGGGATTTTTTAGCAGAGGAACACACCACCTAATATTTACGTATTGATGTGCCACAGATATGCGTAATACTTTCTTTTTGATCGACAATGTTCACATGTATGAACGCAGCTCACAGTTCAATATGGCTGGGCGTTCAGCAAGCGCTTAAACTTTGTCCGGGTAGCTGAATTGTGTAAGAGACAAACAGACAGAAAGACAGACCAAAATTTCCGCATTCAAGTATCCCAACAAAAAATTGAAGGACACTTTGTACATTCTAAAGTGTGTTCGGCGAAAGCGTGTGGCCGTTCCACTGGCTATGCCATGTCTTTTTTCTTTTACACTCTCAGTGGGATAACACACAAAGCGAATGTGTGCGTGTTTTCTTTTTTTAATTTTTTACCACGAGTCACAACGAGACGCCAGACTAATCTTCCTCCGTTCGCATGTGTTAGTATTTTCTCGCGCTTTGTGCATCGTGCAAACGCCATAGTGTTCCAGCGCTTAAATTGACGGGCCCTTTGTAAATTCGAAAGTGTATTCCGTGAACGCCTGTGTCCATTGAGACGGCGTCGGTCAGAATGATTGCAAACGCTGGGCACAGCGAAGCTACGGAAGCAATGAGCGAGCGCTGCAGAGTCCGACGCGACCGGCGTCCGTTTGCGCATCCCGGCGGCCACCTGGCTGCGTGCCAGAGCTCGGATGGACGGACGGACAGACAGACAGACAGACAGACAGACAGACGGACGGACGGCCAGAGGGACGGACACCGGACGGACGGACGGATAGACGGACAGATGGACGGACACCGGACGGATGGACGGACGGACAGACGGACGGACGGACGGACACCGGACGGACAGACGGACGGACGGATGGATACTGGTCGGACGGACAGACGGACGGACCGACGGACACCGGACGAACGGACACCGGACGCCAGTCGGACGGACGGACGGACACCGGATGGACGGACACCGGACGCCGCACGGACACCGGACGGACGTGAGCATGAGACATTAAAGGCTTTCGCCTTAAAACTGTGGTCGTGAATTACCACCAAGTTTCCAACACGCAGCTGCGACGAAGACGACGGCTGCCAGTGATGGGCGGAGTGCAAGCGAGGTAAATATTCCTTCTTCCACCGTGTCCACAATCTGTGGAAAAGCCCGTCTCTGTGTTTCACCCTCCTTCTCACATCAAGCGCGCTGGAACTAGGCAAGCTGCCGCCTGTCCTTGCTGGTAGTCCCACGACACGCTTGCCGATTAAGAAATCCGATGACGTCAGTACCTCTCCATCCTCGGCGTGCTCGCAGAGTTGGGTCAGAGGGCGGCAGTTGACGATCGCTTCCATCGCAGCCAGCACAGTGAGCACCTCTTCGTAACGGAGGTTGCTTCTTCCAAGAAAGCGCTTGAGCGAATCCTTAAATGCCGGGATGACTCACTCCCAGGAACCTCCCCTCCATGAAGTCCCCACCGAATTAACTTCCAATAAATTCGGTGAGAACTTGCGTGGTTTTGTATGGTTTTCGCTGAGCAGCAATCGCAGTTGTTTGGAACAGCTGCGAAAGGTCCTGGCGTCTTCCGAATAAACGGTAGAAGGAACGTCCCGCCTAAAGTAAATCGGCAGAAGGCAAGAATAAATGAGTCTGTTGTCATGTTTGAGGTCAATTCTAGGTGCGCCGCCCGTGTCACCGCACAGGAGAAAAGGACAATATAAAGTTTCGCCGGCTGTTGAGTGGAGTGGTAGTACAGTGGACTGCAAAAGACGGAGAAGTAGACCAAGCACCTGGGGCTTCCCGCGACGTCGAAGGGTGACGCCTCGGTTATGCGGTCTTTCGGTGATGGTCCTACTGGGACCGACGCTACAAGCAAACATCGGCAATGGCACGGTAAGCCCGACTGAAGCACCCTTTTAACGGTTCGTCTGACCTTCAAAATCCACAGCCTTGATTAGAGGTCCAGAAGCGTAACTTGAACTCTGGCATGTAGAAGACGGACATTGGTCGCGGATATCAAAAGTCTCGTAAACACGTGGTCGTTGGGTAACAGGATTCGGTGTTTAGGCTTCTCTGGTTGATCAAGTTCGTGTAAGCGGCCTCCAACTCTGAGCAACCCGTCCTGGTCAATATGTGGCCGTAAAATCACAACACTGGAACCTGATGGCAAAGGCTGGCCCGCGTGACGTGTAGCGACCGCTGCTGGGAAGGCGGTTTTCTGGACAAACTTTAGCTACTAACTCTCCGCGTTATCTATTTACAGAGACGTCAGCGGCGCAGACAAGGATGCCTGGTTTCGGGAGGCCTTGCAAACAAACCTCGAAATCCAGGCGGTTACTCTGAGAAGCCTGGAAAGTGAGCTGTACTTATATAGGTTCAGTAGCGTTGTCGGTGGATGTGACTGCCTTTGGGCACATGGACGCCAGTTCGCTGTGCAGGTCCTCCATCGTCAGCGCAGGACAAGGATTCAGAGGCCAGGTGCCTTCTGGTTTGGCCAGCCAAGTTGGTCCCGTCCACCGCTTCGTCACTCGTGTTAGATACGCCGCGGATACTCCGCGCGTCAAATGGTCTCCTGGGTTGTCAGAGCTCACGCAGTGCTGAAAAGTGTAGCCTCGAGTCGAAGTCAGAATCTCTTGCACACTGTTCCCTACGAAGGTCTGCAATCTGTGATCATCGCCAGAGACCCAAAACAGCGCACTCGTTGAAACCGTTCACAAGGAGGCGGCAAAGGACGAGAACTCGGGCATTTTCTGGATGTAATGTCATAATCTGGCCGCTAAAAGACACGCAAGGTGCTGTAAACGCGGTAGAGAAATTGTCTTCAGTGGTACAAGGCGAGACTTGCTCATGAGGAGTTTCCCTGTTACGCGGCCATCTTCAGGTGGTTGGCGTACAAACACTGCGACTCCATAGGCATGAGGGCTGGCGTCAGCAAACAAGTGTATGGTAGCGCGTCCAGGATCTTGCGATGCAAATGCGAGACAACATGGAACGCGAACGGTAGACAGAACAGGCAGTTCCGACGCTCACTTGTTCCATAGTTCTCCAATGTCATGTGGAAGAGGCTTTTCTCAATCGATGCCCTGTCGTCATAGCCACTGGTACAGGAATTGTGCTGCCACGTGAAATGGGGCGACGAAGCCTAGCGGGTCGAACATTGTGGCGAAAGCTTGCTAAACGGCTCGCTTCGTCGATGGTTGTGCAGAAATGAAAGCGAGCATGGCTTGCGTAGTGATAATGATGTCATCTGATGAGCGGTCTCAAAGTAGACCAAGCACCTGGGACTTAGAGCTCTGCTTGATAACATTCTCGAGTGAGAGGCCGTCGTTAAAAACTGTGTGCATAGAAGACGGCAGTTGGTGCACAACATTCTTAATTTCATTCCCTCATCGGCAACAATAGCACCGCTTCCCTGTAAGTCTTCAATGCCTGCTCTTCGGAAGACGCACCTATGACTAATTAGCTTACGTAGAATGACCGCTGCAAAAGCGGGGCAATGTCCGGGTGATTTGTCTTCCAAGTTTCGAGGTGGTGATGCAGAGTTGCTGACAGCAACAACGGGCTAAAAGACGCTCCGAAAGGGACCCGGGCATGCACCTCTCGAGGATGTCTGGACGGGATTCTGAAATGTCGGTAGTAGGTCGATCCACAGGAAACGAAGTGCATCTCTCTCTTCTTGTCGGACGCATATCTGGAGGAAGGCCTTTGGGAAGTTTGTGGTAAGAACACACTCGCTGCTTCTAAACTGCAAGAGCAGCTGTAGGAGTTTAGGGCCCAGCTTGATGTCTTTATCAACCCTGTCGTTCACAAATGGTTCGCCGTATTCATGCGACGATGCGTTGAACATGACGCGGACCTTTGTAGTCACGACCTCGCGTCGGACAACGGCATGATCAAAACTGATTTGAACCGATCAAAACGTTTATCGTGTAGTCTTAAGCTTGGTCCCCTTGAGGTTCGTCAGCAAAGGCCAGATTGAGGCCACGTATCATAGTGATACGTGGAAGAAATCTGCAGCGGATCCACAGACACCATAGTCCTCCATAAAGAAAGCCACAGAATCCCAATAAAAATGGCGAAAGGCAGGGAGACACGATCTATCCAATGATATTCACCTCGTGTTTACAGGAGGTTTTGAGGGCTTTAGATTGGGAAGAGGTAGGCATAAGGGTTAATGGAGAATATCTTAGTAACCTGCGATTCGCTGATGACATGGCATTGTTGAGTAACTCAGGGGACGAATTAGAGCTCACGATTGCTGAACTGGATACGGAAAGCAGAAGAGTAGGTCTGAAAATTAATATGCATAAAACTATAGTAATGCGGAACAATCTCGGCAGAGAACAGCGTTCGCGATAGGTGGCGAGACACTGGAAGCTGTAAAGGAGTACGTCTACTTCGGACAGGAAATAACCGCCGAGTCGAACCATGAGTGTGAAATAACTAGAAGAATAAGGATGGGATTGAGCACATTCGGCATGCATTCTCAAATCATGAATGGTAGTCTACCACTATCCCTCGAGAGCAAGGTATATAACAGCTGCACTTACCTACGGAGCAGAAACCTGGAGACTAACAAAGAGGGTTGAACTTAAATTGTGGACGACGCAGCGAGCGATGGAAAGGAAAATGATAGGCATAACCTTAAGAGACAGGAAGAGAGCAGAGTGGGTCAGGGAACCAACGGGGGTTAAGGATATCGTAGTTGAAATCAAGAAGAAATGGACATATGGGCCGGCCACGTAGCGCGTAGTCAGGATAACCGCTGGTCATTAAGGGTAACTGACTGTATTCCAAGAGAAGGCAAACGAGTAAGGGGGAGACAGAAAATTAGGTGGGCAGATGAGATTAAGAAGTTTGCAGGTATCACGTCGCAACAGAAAGCACAGGACCGGGTTGATTGGCGGAACATGGGAGAGGCCTTTGGTCTGCAGTGGGTGTAGTCAGGCTGATGATGATGATGATGATCACAGTGATCACGTTTGGCTCTAATGTGGGACCTTTTAGATGCAGACAGCTTCCAGATCAACGTCGATCGGCTAGATAGTCCACGGAGCGGGACGTTCACCTTTCAGCAGACGTGGCCGGGAGAAACGGTGTCCAGGGTGCGGGAGTAGTCGCCAGCCGCGTCCCTGGCTGACGCTCGCTGCAGGCTCCCACCTGGCACCACTTGAAGCTTCCTTCCGGTGCATGGCACTTGGATATCCTCGCAAGGACGCGGTATCCAAGCCCACGTATCCAAGCCCACCTGCGTCTCCACGACGACCGCCGAGCATTGGCTGGCGAACACCGAAAGGACGTCCGGCCAATGACTTCCACCGGGTCGGCGTCTACCACGGCGTCTGCTGTCGTCCTTTTCTGGCGTCGCTTCTGCAACGTTCGCCGATTGCAAGCCACCGCCACCCGCACTTGAGCCTGTCCCCAACAGCGTCCATGACTTTTCCCACCGAATGGTGAGACTCTTTTTCTTGAAAAATCGCGCCATTTATTATGCTGTATTATTTCGCTTGGTTTGTTCTTGTGCTATCTGTCTTCTACTTGTGCTCTGTAAATATAATGTGCTGGGGTGCTATCTCGAAGGATTCATTTTTCTATTCCAATTCTTTTCCGCGTGACGTAGAAGGTTACGTCAGCAGTGGGCGGGAACGCGCGACGCCGGCTCCCGTTGCGTGTAAACGTCATTCTGACGTCAGGCTTTTTTACGGCTGCTTGATGGACAGACGCTTCGACCAATCACAGACGGCTAATGGCGGCGAAAAGAATAAAAAAAGTGTGATGAGGTTTATTGAGGTTACGAAGGCGTAACGAACGAAGACCGCTCGGTAAAGCAATGCACGGCTGGCAAAAACGGCACAGGCTTTCGCGCGATCACAGCGCGGGCCTTTTCTCGTCCTCTTTCACAGGCGCATACCCGCTGGTGCATCTGCTCCACTACAATACCCCCGGGGTGAAGCGTAGCCATCCTGGTGACTCAGGGAGTAGGTACAATCATAGGCGTGGGCACGGGGGGGGGGGGGGCAGGGGGGGCGACAAGGGGGGCGCAAAGCCAGCCCTATACATTGTAGGGGGGCGACAGCGGGGGCGCAAAGTCAGCCCCATACATTGACATTATAGGGAGGGGGGCGCTGCGACGAACCTTCGCCCCCCCCTGAAGGGGAACCCTGCGCACGCTTATGGGTACAATGACGGGGTCGCAGTACGGCTTGAGACGGTCGACGTGTACTGTCTCGCGTCCTCGACGGCGCAAGTCTGGCGATTGTGTGAGGGGCTCGACGATGTAGTTCACCGGCGAGGTGGCCTCAATGACACGGTACGGACCATGGTACCGCGCCAGAAGTTTAGACGAAAGGCCAGGGACGTGGGTGGTACCCATAGCCAAACAAGGGAGCCCGCAGGAAACGTGGGAGCTGGGTGATGAGTGTCGTCATGTCGCGTCTTCTGTCGACCTTGAGCTTCACTAGTCAGGGAACGAGCCAACTGATGACAGTCTTCGGCGTATCGGGCGACTTCAGAAATTTGAGTCCACTCAGAGGCATCGGGTCGGTACGGCAGTATGGTGTCCAGTGGGTGGGAAGGCTCGCGGCCGCACAAAAGAAAGAATGGGGAAAAGCCGGTAGTCGCTTGCGTCGCGGTGTTATATGCGAAGGTAACAAATGGCAGTACGGTGTCCCAGTTTGTGTGGTCGGAGGACGTATACATCCTCAACATGTCGCCGAGTGTGCGGTTGAAGCGCTCAGTGAGACCATTTGTCTGTGGATGGTAGGCGGTGGATTTCCTGTGAATAATGTTGCATTCAGCGAGAAGGGCTTGGATGACCTCCGACAGGAACACACGACCCCTCTCACTGAGTAGCTCCCGCGGGAGCACCGTGGCGTAGAACGAAGTTGCGAAGAATGAAAAATGCAACTTCGCGGGCGGTCGCTGCCGGGAGAGCTGCAGTCTCAGCGTAGCGCGTCAGATGATCGACCCCTACAATAATCCACCGGTTGCCAGAACCACTATAAGGGAGGGGGGCTGTAGAGGTCGATACCAACGCGGTCAAATGGGCGAGCCGGGCATGGGAGCGGCTGGCACGTGCCAGTGAGATGTTGCGGCGGTGTCTTGCCTTGTTGACATGTAGTGCAAGACCGAACGTATTTCTACACAAAGCGATACATTCCTCGCCAGTAATATCGCTGACGCAACCTTGCGCAGGTTTTCAGGACGCCGGCATGAGCACTTTGGGGATGTGCATGGAAATTCGCGCAGATGTCAGAGCGCATATGACTAGGGACTGCAAGGACCCACTTCCGGCCGTCTGGCATGTAGTTGCGGCGGTACAGAATGTTGTCTCGCACAGAAAAGAGGACTGCTTGACGGCGTAGCGCTCTCGTCGAAGACACAGCAGACGGATCGCTAAGGAAGTCGAGCAACAAGGCAAGGTACGGGTCGTTACGCTGTTCTGAAAGCATGTCAGTGGTGCTGAGTGGTGACAAGGTGGTCGCAAAGAGGGTTGACAGAGAAGCCACATCCCATGTTAATGGCGAGCGGGAGAGTGCATCTCTGTCGGCATGCTTGCGACCGGAACGATATATGACACGTATATCATATTCTTGCAAGCAAAGTGCCCAGCGGCCCCTAGCGTCCCGACGGGTCTTTCAAGGTAGAAAGCCGAAACAGAGCGTGGTGGTCTGTTACAACGTCGAAAGGACGGCCGTAAAGGTACGGGCGAAACTTCCTCAATGCCCAGATTATCGCTAAGCACTCCTTCTCTGTCACGGAGTAATTTAATTTAGCCTTCTTGAGAGCACGACTGGCATAAGCGACAACGTGTTCACCTTGGGCGTCTTTCCTTTGTGCCAGAACTCCACCAAGACCGACGCCACTTGCATCGGTATGAAGTTCCGTGGGTGCCATGGGGTAGTAATGGCGAAGGATAGGTGGTGAGGTCAAGAGGCGGCGCAACTGGCGAAATGCGTCATCACATGCAGGTGACCATGCAGATATACCTTTGCTGGTGGTAAGCAGGCTCGTCAAAGGTGCGATGATGGACGCGAAGTTACGCACGAAGCGACGAAAATAGAAGTAGACGCAGATAAAACTTCTGAGGGCTTTGATGGACGTGGGCTTTGGAAATTCAGTGACAGCTCGAAGCTTACCGCGATCAGGAAGAATACCGTCTTTTGAGATGACATGTTCCAAGATGGTTAGCTTCCGCGCTGCGAAGTGGCACTTCTTGGTGTTCAGTTGTAGACCCGCAGAAGTTAGGCACGTGAGGATGTCGTGCAGACGAGCAAGGTGTGTCTGGAAATCTGATGAAAAGACTACTATGTCGTCCAGGTAACATAGGCAAGTCTTCCACTTGTGGCCTGGAAGGATGGTATCGATCATGCGCTGAAATGTTGCAGGCGCGTTGCAGAGCCCAAATTGCATGAGGTTGAACTCGTATAGGCCATCGGGCGTTACAAAGGCTGTTTTAGGGCGATCACACTCAGCCATTGGTACCTGCCAATACCCAGAGCGCAGATCCAAGGAGGTAAAGTACTCGGCGCCTTGTAAACAGTCAAGAGCATCGTCTATTCGCGGTAGCGGATAGACATCTTTTTTCGTAATCTTGTTTAAGCGGCGGTAGTCAACGCAAAATCGAATGGAGCCATTTTTTTTTCTTTACCAATACCACAGGTGATGACCAGGGACTTTGAGAAGGCTGTATGACTCCACGTTGAAGCATGTCATCTACTTGCTCCGAAATGACGCGGCGCTCTTCGGCGGAAACGCGGTAAGGCCGCTGTCATAGGGGCGAGTGTGAGCCGGTGTCGATGGTATGATTGATAGTCGTGGTGCGGCCTAGCGAAGGTTTTTGAAAGTCAAAGAAGAGGTGAAGTTGTGAGGGAGAGCAACAAGCTGGCGGCGATGAGAAGGGGAGAGGTTGGCGTCAATGGCGGTTTCGATCACTGACGAGCTTGATGGCTGAGATGCAGGAGTGATTGCGTCGATGTGACAACAGGCGGGGTCATCGGGAAAGTCAAGATCATCAATGTGGTCGACAGGTAGTACATATCCTAAAGTTTCACCACGGAGTAAGGCAATGGGGTAGTCGCAGTGGTTTGTAACCAGCATTACGGTTGACCCAGATGCAATAGTGAGAACGGCAAATGGAAGAACGATGTCCTTGCGCTCAGCAAACACTTGAGATGGCGTAAACACTACTGTGGCGTCAGGTTGAGCAGTACACGAAAGGGTAATAGGGACTGAAACCTCCGGAGGCAAGTTGGTGTCGGCATCCACGATGAGTTTGCAGGGGAGAAGGGTACGGTCGGGCGACGAAAAATCACATGTTGGCACGAGAGAAACTTCCGCACGTGAACAATCGATGACGGCTTCATGACGTCAAAGGAAATCCCAACCGAGTATGAGGTCATGAGAGCAAGATGGCAAAACAAAAAATTCGATGATGTACATAATGTCCTGGATGACAAGGCGCGCCGTACACAAAGCCGAGGGATGTATGTGTTGCGCGCTAGCTGTAGACATCATCATGCCAGAGAAAGACGTTGTCACTTTCTTGAGTCTTCGACAAAGGTTCCGGTCCATCACAGAAACGGCGGCCCCGGTATCTATAAGCGCTAGTGCGGCGACTCCCTCCACATCAACATCAATAACGTTTTGCGGTGAAAATCGATGTCTTAAGAATGTCGAAGCTGCTGCAGCTCTTGCCTCCGGAACTGCACCGATTAGTTTCCTTCATCGGACGGTAGTCGGGGACGCATAGGTGACAGCGAACGGCGACGAGGCGATTGGAAACGTTGGCTGTCGGAGCGGCGATCCGAGTCCAAGTGTCGGTGAGGAGATTCAGGTCTGGTTCTATATTGCGGCGCATAGGTAGGCGTTCCGAAGGTGCCATGTACAGGTGCAGTACGACGGCGACAGACGCGCGCAATATGACCAGCAATACCACACGCGAAGCAGATGGGGCGGTTGTCATGGGTGCGCCACGCGTCTGATGGACGGAAGAGCTGTTGCGGGGGCCTGTAAACTGGAGGCGCGGCGGGATGGGGGTGGCACCGATAAGGAGGCCTGCATGCGGTGGCGGCCGCGCGACCACAGCTGCGTAGCTGAGAGGTGAAAATGGAGGGGGGCGGTACATAGCCGGCACTTGATAGCGGGGATGGCATAGGCGTTGAGGGGTAAGGGGCAGGAACAGTAGGGAGTGCCTCGCAAATTTCGGTGCGTATGGCCTGCTGCAGTGTCGGAGGCACGCTTGCGGAGGTCACGTCGCTGTGAGGCAGCAGGGAGAGCTGTCGGGCCACTTCCTCTCTGATAAAGGCTTTGATCTGGTTAGACAGCGTTCCCTGGAGCACGTTGCCGTGTGCGTACTTCCACGGCCGAGATCGAATCTGCTGGTGGGACATTTTGCCGAGCGATAGAACACTGTCGGCGCAATTCGTCGAAGCTCTGGCAGAGGTTTACGAGCACTGCCACAGTGGTTGGGCTTTTCGCCAGCAACATCTGGAATGCTCCATCCTCTATGCCCTTGAGAATGTGCCTGATCTTCTCTTCTTCCGGCATAGAGGGATTAATCCGTCTGCGGAGGTCTAGAACATCTTCAATGTAGCTGGGAAATGTCTCGCCAGGCTGCTGTGCTCGGTGGCGTAGACGCTGGTCAGCACGAAGCTTGCGAACCTCTGGTCGGCCGAACGCTTCGGCCAATAAGGTCTTAAAGGTTGACCAGTTTGCGATGTCGGATTCGTGGTTGGGGAACCAAAGTTTTGCGACGTCAGCCAAGTAAAAGATCACGTATGTGAGCTTAGAGTCGTCGTCCTACTTGTTACTGGCGCTTAGGCGTTCATATAAGGAGAGCCAGTCTTCGACGTCGTGCTCACCGCTTCCGCTGAAGATGGGTGGGTCCCGTTGTCGGGTAGCGCCGGGCCAGGAGGCGGGGCAGCCGCTGAAGCTGGCTGAGCAGGTACTGCGTCGTTCATGTCCGGTGGTCTCACTGGTAACGTGCGAGAGCGGAGCTCCAGGTCGGTTTGGGGGATTTCAGCAACCTTCACCAAATGTGATGAGGTTTTCGAGGTTACGAAGGCGTAACGAACGAAGACCACTCGGTAAAGCAATGCAGGGCTGGCAAAAACGGCACAGGCTCTCGCGCAATCACAGCGCGGGCCTTTTCTCGTCCTCTTTCACAGGCGCATACCCGCTGGTGCATCTGCTCCACTACAAAAGGAATAGAATCGTTCCGCGATGGCACCCCTGGTCTCGTTCGCAAACAGACGGCCTCGTTTCTTTTCGATGACTGTTAAGTCATCACTTACCTGTACTAAAACGAAGCGCCTTCAGCTTCTTGACAATGGCGTCCGCGACACGACGAGGCCGTTTGTGAAAAGACATTTTAAATGCGAATGCATTTCATAGTCGGGCTATGTCAGGCATCCGGCGTTGTGTGGCGTTGGCGTTGTGCGGCGTTGTCCGCGGAGGAGGAGGAGGATAGGTTGAGGAGGTGTGCGCGCCGGCAGGTGTTAGATGTGAAGCTTCTTATGGCGAACTTTAATCCGGTGGTGGTGGTGTGCGGCGTAACCACCCTTACTGCGCATGCGCAAACCCTTTCAAAAAAAATAAAAATAAGAAACATCCTCTCTCCCTCTCTCTCCTCTAGGCATCCCTCCCCGCGGCAACCACACCCTCACTGCGCATGCGCCTCTCCTCCTCTCTCCCCTGCTACGCTCTCCCCTCTCCCCCTCTAGGCATCCCTGCCCGCGCCGTCCACACGCCCACTGCGCATGCGCGTCCCACCTCTCTCTCCTCTCCTACGCTCCCCCCCTCTTTTCTCTAGGCATCTCTGCCCGCAGCGTCCACACTCCCACTGCGCATGCGCGCCCCCCTCTCTCTCCTCTCCTACGCTCCCCCCCTCTCCCTCTCTCGCCTCGCGACGCCGACACAGGCAGCGTCTGCTAGCGAGTTTCTTGGTGAAAAAACCGACTGCTCGCGCTGCACAACCGTTCACTGGCCACCCCGTATATATGGCATAGGATCTTGACCTCCAAGGTGGTGCCGGTGGGAGATTTCTCCTGTGCGTTGTTGAACAATAAAAATTCGCAGCGTGCGCGTTAACTAAAAGCGGACTGCGAGTCTCTGTGTCCAGTCGGAGTCTTCTGTCTCTCATTGCACATTAGCAGCGATTGGCATGTTCCAGTAGGAAACATCGCTACTTCGCTGCGTGCTTTACGCATCCCCAGTTTTAAATGCGAATGCATTTCTTAGTCGGGCTATGTCAGGCATCCGGCGTTGGCGTTGTCCGCGGTGGCCTCGGGAGGTGTTATAGTGAGTGGAGAGGAGGAGCGCGCTCTGGTGCATGAGGGCGCTCGCATCGCAGGAGCTCGGCGGAGCTATATATAAAAAAAAATGTAAAGAAATAAAAAAAAAGAAAGAAAGAAAAAAAAGAACAAAAGAAAATTAAGAAAAAATATAAAAAAATAAAAAACAAGAAAAAAAAACACAAAAAGCAAAAAAAGAAAAAAAAACTGGCGCTGCGCCGTGCTCCCGACCAGGCTGCAGAAATTAGGCGCCTTTTCCTTCTTCGAACCACAACCACCATATATAAATGGAGTGAAGCACGTCGAAATGCATTCGCATATCCTCACGATTCCCTTCGGGGAGGTGGGGGGCATTTTTGTGGCACAAGACATGGAGCGTCTCAAGAAGATAGTCGAAATAGGCGAGAGTATGGGACTTCAAAAGGCAAAGCTCAGAGCTTGGGTCGATGACCAGATGGCTGTGGAGCGTGCGGGGCGTGCTGGCGAGAGACTAGAAATATCAAAGCTGGCAGAGCAATTACGCGTTGAGCAAGCTCATCACAAAAGACACATGGATGTTCTCGAACAGGATATCGCGAATCTTAATGCGCAAACTAGCGCAATGACTTTGAGCAGTTTGATGTCTGCGAATGTTGCAGTGCAGGATGAATTCACTTCCTATTTTTCATCTCTTGTAACTAGAAGCTTAGTCACCGAAGAAGGACCTAAGACGCTTCCTCGTTGTTCGTCTGACCAAGAAGTACTCCTAACACCTAGTAAGCAGGAAATACACCTCTCAAACAAGAACAATGCAGAAACTTTCATTGGCCAAACTAATGAATTAGAAAGTGAAAGAAGCTGTTCGGTAACAAGTCAGTTTTCAGAGTTCTCAAACAAAGATTGCAGGCCATGTCAGGATGGTCGCCTGACCTTGAAAATCTCTGAAAATGCCATACTTCTACCTAATAGAGAAACTCTTGTCCTGCCAGATCCACTAGTCGCACGCAGCTGTCAAAATCGGAATGATCACATGGTAATGATGACAGAAGAGTCATGTGCTCTGTCAAACGGCACCATTTATCCACAGTCAAAACACGATGGTGTCCAGCGCGAACGCGGCAGTGCTCTTTCTGAAGAAAACTTTTGCGCGTCTCGTGACTGCGTCACCCACAAGAATATTGACGTAAGAGTAACTACGTATGGCAAAAAGAATCAAGCTTCTTCACAAAATGGAATTAACTAAAAAGAGTGGGCACAGAACTTTCTATTCAAGCAGGAGAAGTCCAAAAGAATTTCTTGTTTAGAACCACCCGATGACCATGAGAGATGCACTGCTGAGGCTCAAGACGTTTCAGTTCGCTACCACCTGTCTCGCATAGTCATAGAGAATCTCTTTGTAACTATCTTTGGTATGTTGTTTTCTCTTTGTACAGCCCTAGAACCTGAACTGTCTGTTCGCGCGCCAGAGTACTCAGATGTGGGGCTAGTTTGGGATGCGATCACATGAGATCTATTTCAATGAACCGGTAGCTTTTCTCGGTGCATTGACCTCAAGTGAATGATCTTGTATTTGCTGACTGCGTGGTTTGTGTCCTTTCGCCGTGGTTTGTGTCCTTTCTTCGTCCCGTCTTTTAGCGCTGTTTTATACTGGAAATCATGAACCAACCAGCCCATATGCGTACCCTATTGCGTACTCACTTTTTCATGTGAGTTTTGCATAAATGACTGTCAGGCACATTGCCGCAGTTTTTTTTTCTAAAAAATCACAGCATATCTACGAGGGGACTGATGATGAGTGGGCGAAGCTCCGGGGGATCTTTCATGTCAGCATGAATCTCCCCGTACATTGCGCACTCGATCATGCAAAGACGTCACACGTCGTGACTCGAGCCCTCGCCGCCTCTGAATTGGCTTGCTGGTGCTGACGTGCCACTGCAGCTGCGCGAGCCCTCGCCGCCTCTGGATCAGCTTGCCGACGCTGCAGCTTCACGAGCCCGCAAATCTAGATCCGCTTGTCTGCATCGCCGGCGCGTACTTCTCTCTCGCACAACCTGAGAGCCTGCGCTCCCGCCGCTTGCGAGGCCTCCGATCCGCCGCCGCCTTGTCTTCTTCGTTGTTCATAGCAGTAGTAGCAGTATCGAAGCGCACTGAGTGACGACCATCGAAAGAGAGCGGAAGCGCGCCGAGAGTGGAGTTTGCGCGCCGTGCAGTGGAGCGAGCACCGCAGAGCCACCTAGTGGGCGCCATGCAAATCAAATGAGAGCACAGCTGCTTCTCTAGCGGGAGCAGCGTGCACTAGCGTGGCTACACCGGGGGGAGTGATGTTAAGGAGCTTCGCCCCTAAAAAAGAATGTGCTGTTGAACGCGCTTATTGTTCATCGTCATCAGCGTCATCGTCATCGTCATAGCGTATAATGGTTACCTTGCATGTGCTGTGCCGTGATGGCAGCGCCATCGTCATCGCACTAGCATGGCTACGCCGACGCAATTCGACAACGCGGCTGATCTCGCTGCTGGCTTTCATGAAGGCGGTAGAGTGGGAAGCGGGTGGGGGAGCGTCTGCTTGCAAAGTGATGGACAAGCCTCGACCTTAAGGAGCTTCGCCCCTGAAAAACTCTTAAACGTGGGGCCCTTGTGATGATGTGCGCGAGCGAAGTGGAGTGGTGACTTTATCGAGTAGACGATGACGAAGACGACGAAGAAGCACTCTGCGCCTGCTGCACGTGGCGCAAGAGTGACTCCACCAATGAGCACTCTCCACGGTGGCTCGGAGGAGGACACTCGAGAGTAGAACGGAGAAGCGGGGCAGACGTGGCCGGGAGAAGATGGTGTCCAGGGCACGGGAGTAGCGGCCAGCCGCGTACCTGGCTGACGCTCGCTGCAGGCTCCCACCTGGCACAACTTCAAGCTTTTTTCCGGTGCGTGGGCTTGGAGATCCTCGCAAGGACGCCGTATCCAAGCCCACCTGCGTCTCCACGACGACCGCCGAGCATTGGCTGGTGATCGCCGAAAGGGCGTGCGGCCAATGACCTCCACCGGGTCGGCGTCTACGACGGCGTCGGCTACAGACGGCCTCGTTTCTTTTCGATGACTGTTACGTCATCGCGTACCTGTACTAAAGCGAAGCGCCTTTAGCTTCGCGACACAAACTTATCACGTAAGTAGGTGTGCAATGAACCTCAATAAACAAAATCGTGCAAAAAGATTTAATGTGGCTGCCCGTAATACGAAGGCGCCCCTAGTACTAGTGCAAACTTTTTGGGTTATTTCATCACTATGTTTTAGGGGCGAAGCTCCTCTTAGTATAACCTTGTCCTGCGACAGGCGTAACCGGCAGTATGTTGTGATAATGATGACAATGACGCTGATGACCATGAAGAATAAGCGCATTCCAGACCACCTCTGGTTACATCGTGTGCACCGAGGAAGCAGAGCGTCCCGCAGGTGGTGTGGCCATCTATGTCAAGCAGAACACTGTAGTACCATAAGGCCGTCCACCACCTCTACAGTCACTAGAGTCATGGCCGAGAACATAGAGGGGCAGCTTAGCAATGGCTAGGCAGGTGGTGTCTGTCGCCCAGGTTGGCTACATTCCTTGATCTTGCTTGGATGTGCTTGCGGGGGGCTTAGTCCATCCCTCCTTCCCGCGTCCTACACCCCTCCAGAGCATGCGCGTCCCCTCCACCTCTCTCTCCTCTCCAACGCTCACCCCCCTTTCTCTCCTCTAGCAATCCTCTACTGTACGGAGCGGCGCCCGCGTCCTACACCCCTCCAGAGCATGCGTATCCCCTCCCCCCCTCTCTCCTCTCTAACGCTCACCCCCTTTCTCTCCTCTAGGAATTCTCTACTGTACGGAGCGGTGCGCGCGTCCCCTGTTTTCCCTCTCCTACGCTCACCCCCTTTCTCTCCTCTAGGAATCCTCTACTCTACGGAGCGGCGTCCGCGTTTCACATCCCCACAGCGGATGTGCGTCCTCTTCTCTACGCTCACCCCCTCTCTCCCCTCTAGGAATCCTCTACGGAGCCATATAAGAACCCCTATCCCTCCACTTCACCGACCATAAAGCCGTTAGAATGAACGGGGACCGGAAGCCACGTCTAGCTACCATTTACGAATAAATAAAATTTCTTGTATATATAGACACAGTGTTTGTCACGTCTTTGATCATGTACTGGACGAAGATTCACGGTTTACCGATGAACCTTCAGAGCTTCGCCCACTCATCATCATTCACTCCTGGATATTCTGTGATTTTTTTAATATTCATCAGATCTCATTTCTTTGGTTCATTGCATAGGCCAAAGTTTTTCCATGTCGCTACAGAAAATAAATTTCTTTTAATGAGCAGCACGTCAGGTGGGAGTGTTCGCGTAAGGCCCACTTTTTAATGACATTTATAGTTATGAAAAATTAACAAAAATAGGACTTCCTTTGAAGTGCTCGCATATGCTTAAAATATCTCTTTTATATTGTAGGCTAATAATCTCTAGTGATTATCGCTTTTTTTTTCATTTGCGACCCTTGGCTTCATACCTTAAAGGGACACTAGAGAGAAAAACGTAAATTTTTTTTCGCGTTTTAGTAAAGTACAATTTCACAATCCCGAAAACATCACTCCTACCGCGAGGTGACGCTTGGGAAGCGAGAAAACGCGCGAAAAGAAAATGCGGGTGGAGATGCCACCTTGAGAATCTCGCACTAAACACCGTGACATCATTAATTTTGAAGGCGTCTACTGGGTCGTACCTAGCCTATAATCAATACAAATGACGTATATTGTCATCTGTGGGTGCTACAGACCTAGCATACAAAGTTTCATCAAATTTCATGGAGAAAATGCCCCGAAAATACGAAAAATACAATTTGAAATTTTTGACATCACACGCGAAGATTTCGCCGCGAAATTTAAAAATGAAACTTCAACCTCGGTTTTCTCCACTAATGATGAGCTTACGATAGTTTGACTTATGACATTAGAGTTCTCAGGGTGCAGTTTTTATATCTAAACCAAGCCATTGTTTCTCTTTAGTGCCCCTTTAAAGCAACTCGGTGATTTGCAGTTTTGCGCACTACAGATAGTGGTAGGATGTGCATTTATAAAAGATGGGATTAAATATGTAAGCTGTTTTGTTCCGTATGCCGTTCTACAAAAGGGAACACTGAAGTGATAGTGCCTGAAATTGTATTAAGTGTTAGGGCACGGACGTAAACTTTATCGAAATGAAGTGCACTCTTCGGTCTGATGATGTCAAAATCATCTGTTAGTGTATTCGTCTGTTGCCTAGCAAAGCTTTATTATAGCTTGCTGAGTCATAAGGGCCCATGTGTAATGTTTATGGGGAATGAAAGCGGAGCCGACACTGAAGCCGCAATTGATGTTAACCGGACATGGCGCCTGTATAATAGGCGTACATATGCAATGTTTATCACACTGTTATAAATTTGCATAGCTAGCACTGTAACCCCAATGGATGTTGCACCAACTTGATGTCTGCATAATATCTTTTGCAAAGCAGATTCAAGAGCTTGCGTGGTTCTGTGGTAGAATACATGACTGCCACCCGTAGTGCTTGGGTTCCATTCCGTCTGGGATCCCATGGTTTTTATTCTTTGCCTTCGCCGGGTCAACGCAGCCGATGCTGGATTTTTTCAAGGCTTCTGCGTTTAAATTACCGATGTTTGTTGTCGCCGTTCCTGGGTGGATGTAAACTTTAAAGCTTATACTCGCATACCACAGCCCATGGTAACGACACATGTGACTGATGGAAAGAGTTTCATGCCGTACACGACGCGATTTTCACGTTATTATTGCGATAGCAATTATATGGACACTCTCGGCGAATTTTTGCCGTCGCCATCACTGTCATGTTCCCGATATGTATAAGTGTGTATATATACAAAAAATGCCGGAAGAAAAAAATTCGAGGCACCCGGCCGAGGATTTCAACTAGCGATCCCTTGCTACGCAGCGCGTGCGTTCGACAAATGAACCACGCATCATTGTTTGTTTTCTTTATTGAACTGAACCACCCGCCATGCATGCTCCGGCATAATAAGAGTGATCTATTTATATGCACCAGTTACCGCTGGCGGTACGCAGGTCTCAGAGGCGCTTGAGCGTGTTTTCTTCCTCGCACCGTTCCCACATTTTTTTCAATTTGAAAACTACCCTGGAGACACGCACGAAAAAAGTGGCCCCTTTCTGTATCCACTCGTGATGTGGAAAGAAAAAAAAGAACGCCGGAATACCTTGGGTCTGACGCCACCGCGTGGGAGGAGACGCATAGGTGTCACTTCACGCGCCGCAGTTTAAAAGAAAAAAGTCACAGTTTCACCGCAAGGGCGAAGCAATGAATGCGATAGCAGCAAGTTGGCATTTCACGTGAAGAACGGCAAGCAGATCGAAACTTGGAGCGCACTGCTCAAGCGCAAAGGACGCACGAAACATACGCACAGGTATACACAGGACGAGCGCGAACTAACAAGTGTCGCAGTTGTTTCTTCACTGTGTTTGAACAGCACGCTTCTTTCGGAAACGGGGCCTCTGCAGCTAGCGAAGTGCCCTTTGTGCGCTCTGTAAACCTAAACGCAGTCTCTCCGACGAAAGCACACAAGGTGAAACTTCCCCCATTCCCCCACCCCAAGACAATCGCGCGCGCGCCCGGGCAAAGGCGACTACGCCCTGCAGGTCAAAGTGCAAGGGGAGCCAACGCGTCGCAACGAGTGGAGCGCCGAGCGCGCACTTTGCGCCATCTCACTTTCTTCGTGGCTTTTGGGTATATATATATATATATATTTATTATATATTGTAGCGTGAAGGCACACAGGGAAACAAGGCGCATTCACAATGTATTTACACGGCGCCCAAGCGTAGCCCAAGATGGAAGAGAAGAGCGTGTCCCACAACACACAATCACGTCGTCTTCCTTGGCGCCACTCTGGCTGCTTCAGTGTGACATGGTCTCATAACATAACCCCTGGGTGCTGAAGCGCCGTCTCGGTGCTTTCTATGATGTTGCAGGGTGGTAAAGCTTAAGGCGGGACACATGAACAATGTCTGTAGACAGTGAAGCGGAGGCAGATGAGGACTCGAGCGGGGCTATCTCGTAGGTGACGTCTGTCACCTGGCGCAATACTCAGTCGGGTCCCGAGTATCGAGAAAGCATTTTTTCAGAAAGTCCAACCCGCCGAGTCGGAGTCCACAATAACGCAAGGGAACCAGGAGTAAATGCAACGTGGCGATGATGTGCGTCGTAACGCTGCGTCTGGTGGTCTTGTGATGCTAAAAGGCGCTGACGAGCGACTTCTCGTGCTTTGCGAGCTCTAGTAATAGCATCACGGGCGTATTCTGTCGGCGAATTGACGGCTGCCGGAAAGATGGTGTCGAAAGGTAATGTTGGATCACGGCCAAACAAGAGATAGAAAGGTGAAAAAAGCCGGCAGATCCCACGCACTGTGGGAATCGATGTAATGCGAAGCAGCCAGGAAGGAGCAAATCATACTTTACATAATTTGCATGTCATGTTTTACATCTTACGACCTGTCATTTGTGTTCGTCATACAGTCACGTCGCGATATACCAATTTTGGTGTATGTCAAGCTAGCGAACTGGATGCAAGCGCACCAAGAGCGTGGCATGTAAATGGCATTGTAGATGACATGCATGCCAAGATTTTCATGTTACCACCTGCCTCTTATGTTCGTTATGCAGTCATGTCACTCAATACCAAATTTGGTGTACATCAAGCTAACGAACGGCCCCGAGCGCGCCATGAGCGTGGAATGCAAGTTATGTCGCACATGACATGTCATGATTTCCATATTACCACTTGTCATTTATGTTCTTCATACAGTCATGTCACTGAATACCAAATTTCGTGTATCTCAAGGTAACGAAACGGCCGCGAGAGCGCCATGAGACATGTCGCACATGACAAGTCATGACTTCCATATTACCACTTGTCATTTATGTTCATCATACAGTCATGTCACTCAATTCCAAATTTGGTGTATATCAAGCTAACGAAACGGCCGCGAGCGCGCCATGAGCGTGGAATGCAAGTCATGTCGCACATGACAAGTCATGATTTCCATATTACGACTTGCCATTTATGTTCGTCATACAGTCATGTCACTCAATACCAAATTTGGTGTATATCAAGCTAACGAAACGGCCGCCAGTGCGCCATGAGCGTGGAATGCAAGTCATGTCGCTCATGACATGTCATGATTTCCATATTACGGCTTGTCATTTATGTTCGTCATACAGTCATGTCACTCAATACCAAATTTGGTGTATATCAAGCTAACGAAACGGCCGCCAGCGCGCCATGAGCGTGGAATGCAAGTCATGTCGCTCATGACATGTCATGATTCCCACATTACGGCTTGTCATTTATGTTCGTCATACAGTCATGTCACTCATTACCAAATTTGGTGTATATCAAGCTAACGAAACGGCCGCCAGCGCGCCATGAGCGTGGAATGCAAGTCATGTCGCTCATGACATGTCATGATTTCCATATTACGGCTTGTCATTCATGTTCGTCACACAGTCATGTCACTCAATACCAAATTTGGTGTATATCAAGCTAACGAAACGGCCGCCAGCGCGCCATGAGCGTGGAATGCAAGTCATGTCGCTCATGACATGTCATGATTTCCACATTACGGCTTGTCATTTATGTTCGTCATACAGTCATGTCACTCAATACCAAATTTGGTGTATATCAAGCTAACGGAACGGCCGCCACCGCGCCATGAGCGTGCAATGCAAGTCATGTCGCTCATGACATGTCATGATTTCCACATTACGGCTTGTCATTTATGTTCGTCATACAGTCATGTCACTCAATACTAAATTTGGTGTATATCAAGCTAACGAAACGGCCGCCAGCGCGCCATGAGCGTGGAATGCAAGTCATGTCGCTCATGACATGTCATGATTTCCACATTACGGCTTGTCATTTATGTTCGTCATACAGTCATGTCACTCAATACCAAATTTGGTGTATATCAAGCTAACGAAACGGCCGCCAGCGCGCCATGAGCGTGGAGTGCAAGTCATGTCGCACATGACAAGTCATGATTTCCATATTACGACTTGTCATTTATGTTCGTCATACAGTCATGTCACTCAGCACCAAATTTGGTGTATATCAAGCTAACTAAACGGCCGCGAGCGCGCCATGAGCGTGGCATGTAAATCATACTTTTCATGACAAGTTAGTCATGATTTTCATGATATGACCAGCCATTTATGTTCGTCATACAGTCATGTTATGCGATACCAAATTTGGTATAAATCCCATTAACGATACGGCCAGGAGAGCACAAAGTCGTAGGCGGCTAGATAGCTAGATAGATAGATAGATAGATAGATAGATAGATAGATAGATAGATAGATAGATAGATAGATAGATAGATAGATAGATAGATAGATAGATAGATAGATAGATAGATAGATAGATAGATAGATAGATAGATAGATACGCTCAAAGTCGCCGAAGTTCGCTAAGAAATGCTTCGCATTTAAAACGAGCGGTATCGTGGCGTGAGGAATTATAGGCAAATGTAACAAAGGGCAGTGCAATGTCCCAGTCTTGGTGGTCGGAGGAGACATACACAGAGAGCATATCAGTTAAAGTCCGGTTGAATCGTTCAGTCAGCCCATTGGTTTGCGGGTGGTAGGCCGTCGTGAATTTATGTTTCGTCTCGCAGGAGCGAAGCAAGTCGTCGATAACTCGGGAAAGGAAATAGCGCCCACGATCTGTGAGGAGTTGGCGTGGGGCGCCATGATGGAGAATGACGTTGTGCAGGAGAAAATCGGCAACGTCCGTGGCACAGCTGGTTGGTAGAGCCCGTGTAATGGCGTACCGGGTGGTGTGATTCGTCGCGACAGCTATCCACTTGTTCCCAGAAGTAGACGCCGGGAAAGGGCCTAGGAGATCAAGACCAAGGCGGAAGAAGGGGTCAAATGGAACATCAAGTGGCTGTAGGAGTCCGGTAGGACTCATAGAATGTTTCTTCCGGCGTTGACACTGGTCGCATGTGGCGACGTAGCGGCGGACGGAGCGATAAAGACTGGGCCAGTAAAATCGACGCTGTACACGGTAATATGTCCGAGAGAGTCCAAGGTGACCGGCAGTGGGGGCGTCATGGAGCAATAACGCCATGGAGCATCATGGAGCGATAACGCTCGCACGTAGGTGGAAAGGTATCACGAGGAGCAGTTCGTGTCCATCGGCGGGGACGTTGTATCGGTACAACGTGCCGTCCTTAAGCACGAACAATCGAGTAGACGAATCGGGCGTCGTAGAATGCAGCTTCTCAATAATGTCACGTAAGACGGGATCTCGGCGCTGTTCGTCTCGGATGTTGCTGAAAGCGGAGAGAGAGAGCACGCATGGGGGCGCTTCATCCAAACCCTCAGGTGGGTCCACTGGATTCCGGGACAAGCAGTCAGCGTCATGGTGTAAGCGGCAAGATTTGTAAGACACCGAGTAGTTGTATTCTTGGAGCCGGAGTGCCCATCGACCAAGACGGCCAGTGGGGTCCTTCAAAGATGAGAGCCAGCAGAGGGCTTGGTGATCGGTTGTGACGGTGAAATGTCGGCCATGTATATAGGGCCGAAATTTTCCTACCGCCCAAACGAGAGCAAGGCATTCCCTTTCGGTGATTGAGTAGTTCCGTTCGGCTGCGGATAGGAGACGGCTGGCATAGTCGATGACACGGGCGCAACCGGTTTGATGCTGGACCAGAACTGCACCGATTCCGTTGCCGCTGGCGTCGGTGCGGACTTCTGTAGGGGCGGCAACGTCGAAATGGGCCAGAATAGGTGGTGGTGTTAGCAACGTGATGAGTGTCGAGAACGCCGTAGCCTGCGGACCACCCCAGTAAAATGGGGCATCTTTCCTCAGTAAATCTGTGAGAGGACGGGCGACTTCCGCAAAATTCTTCACAAAACGTCGAAAGTACGAGCAGAGACCGAGGAAGCTGCGGACTTCCTTAGTGAAGGTCGGTACGGGGAAGTTCCGCGCGGCTCGAACTTTATCGGGATCAGGGCGTACACCAGAGGAGTCGACAAGATGGCCCAACATGGTTAGTTGCTGGCGTCCGAAGTGGCACTTTGACGAGTTCAGTTGGAGGCCGGCATTGCGAAAAACAGAGAGGATGGAGGAAAGGCGGTCGAGGTGCGTTTCAAAGGTCGGGGAAAAGACGATAACGTCGTGAAGGTAACAGAGACAAATTGACCATTTCAACCCGCGCAAGAGAGTGTCCATCATCCGCTCGAAGGTGGCCGGAGCATTGCATAAGCCTAGGGGCATGACCTTAAACTGGTAAAGACCATCTGCGGTCACAAAAGCGGTCTTTTCGCGATCCATGTCGTTGACAGCAATTTTCCGGTACCCTGATCGAAGGTCGATGGAAGAAAAATACTTAGCGCCGTGAAGGCAATCCAGGGCGTCGTCTATGCGCTGTAGCGGGTAGACGTCTTTTTTAGTGATCTTGTTCAGATGTCGGTAGTCAACACAGAATCGCCAACTGTTGTACTTCTTCTTCAGGGGAAGCCCATGGACTACAAGATGGCTCAATTATGTCTTTGGCGAGCATCTTGTCCACTTCTGTTTGAATTATGTGACGCTCAGCTGTAGATACGCGGTATGGTCGTCGATGTACAGGAGAGGCATCGCCGGTGTTAATGCGGTGCTTTACAGCACTGGTTAGACCTAACGGACGGTCACAAAAGTGAAATACGACATTACGAATTAATACGACATTAGAGTTCAATCAACCAAAGGACCAGGCAGGATTTCGTACAGGCTTCTCAACAACAGACCATATTCATACTATCAATCAGGTGATAGAGAAATGCGCGGAATACAACCAACCCCTATACATAGCCTTCATAGATTAAGTGAAGGCATTTGATTCGGTGGATACATCAGCAGTCATGCAGGCACTGCGGAATCAGGGCATCGACGAAGCCTGTATAAACATAATGGAAGAAATCTACAGCGGATCCAGAGCCACTATAGTCCTCCATAAAGAAAGCGACAGAATCCCAATAAAGAAGGGTGTACGGCAGGGAGACACGATCTCTCCAATGCTATTCACCTCGTGTTTACAGGAGGTTTTCAGGGCCCTAGATTGGGAAGAGTTAGGGATAAGAGTTAATGGAGAGTATCTCAGTAACCTGCGATTCGCTGATGACATTGCATTGATGAGTAACGCGGGAGACGAATTACAGCTTATGATTACTGAACTGGATACGGAAAGAAGAAGAGCAGGTTTGAAAATTAATATGCATAAAACTAAAGTAATGTGGAACAATCTTGGCAGAGAACAGTGCTTTGCGATAGGTGGCGAGACACTGGAAGTTGTAAAGGAGTACGTCTACTTAGGACAGGTAGTAACCGCGGAGCCGAATCATGAGAGTGAAGTAACTAGAAGAATAAGGATGGGATGGGGCTCATTCGGCAAGCATTATCAAATCATGAATGGTAGTCTATCACTATCCCTGAAGAGGAAGGTATATAACAGCTGCATATTACCGGTACTTACCTACGGAGCAGAAACCTGGAGACTTACAAAGAGGGTTCAACTTGTACTGAGGACGACGCAGCGAGCGATGGAAAGGAAAATGATAGGTGTAACCTTAAGAGACAGGAACAGAGCAGAGTGGGTCAGGGAACAAACGGGGGTTGAGGATATCATAGTTGAAATCAAGAACAACAAATGGATATGGGCTGGGCACGTAGCACGTCGGCAGGATAACCGCTGGTCATTAAGGGTAACGACTGGATTCCAAGAGATGGCAAACGCGTGAGGGGGGAGACAGAAAATTAGTTGGGTAGATGAGATTAAGAAGTTTGCAGGTATAACGTGGCCGCAGAAAGCACAGAACCGGGTTGATTGGCGAAACATGGGAGAGGCCTTTGCCCTGCAGTGGGCGTAGACAGGCTGATGATGATGATGATGAATCGAGGACGCGAAGGAGCACGTCAGCTTGATGCGGCAATAGGTCTGGCGCGATCATATTTTTCACGTCACGAGACGGGCTTACTAGCGAAGACCGGGCATGTGGGTAGATGGAATGACCAACATCATGGGGAGACAGAGCTGAGATGACGCAGTCGTCAGATGGTGTCAGCAGGGCGAGGGCAATTCCACGCGGGAGCACTTGTGGACACAGAGCAAAGTTCAGCACGGGAATGCAGGCGCGGTTTGCACGTAACTGAATAACAGTGTGCAGAAAAGTAACACTGTGAGTCAAGAGAACCGATGTGATGGTCGCGAGCACATAGTCGCCATCAGGTATAGGTGGCGAGGGTGTTACGGCGATGCAGGTCACTGTTTGCGGTGACAAACGACCTAGGAGAGGACTGGGCGGATCAGTCGGGCACGGCAGGTCAAGTTGCACAGTACCAGCCGAACACTCAATGAGGGCGGAATGGGCCGACAAAAAGTCAAGACTGAGGATAACATCATTAGTGCAGTGAGTGAGAACGGCGAAGAGAACTGAAGTTTGATGACCGGCAATGGTAACGCGTGCAGTACAGACGCCAATGACAGTAGCCAGACCGCCATCAGCAACACGAACACTGCGTGAAGGGGCTGGAGTAAGGCTTTCTTCAGGCGGTCGCGCATGTGCGAGCTCATAACAGAAATATGGGCGCCAGTACCATCCAAAGCTGTAACAGACAAACCATCCACTTCCACATCGATCAGGTTCTGATTGGTCGGGAGTGTCAACAGAGGAATTGGAGGGCAAGTCGTAGCAGCAGCGTCACCTCCAGGAGCTGCACCCGTTAGTTTCCCGAAGGAAACCGTCGGGCGAAGGACGGGGACGGGGAACGAGGTGGCGGGGGGAGACTGCGAAAATCTACGTCGTGGTGAAGGTGAGTGGCTGTACTGGGCAGTGGTCGTAGTGTTCGGGCCGTAATTAGCTGAGTCGTCGCGGCTTAGTGGTTCCTGGCCAGAAGTACGGGCTGATGAGTGGAGGTCGTAGAAGCTTGGGCTTGTGCGGGATGGTGAGGTCCACGTGCTTCGGCAATGACGCGAAATGTGTCCCACTCGTTCGCATCGAAAGCAAATCGGCCTGTCGTCAGGCGTCCTCCACGCATTTGGGTCACGGTTACGTGGGGAAAGGCGGCGGTGGCGGTACTGCTGAACGGGGTTCAAAGGAGGCGGATTGACAGCGCCGGGACGGTGCACAGAACAGATCGTCTGAAGGCCCGCGTTTGCCAGTTCTTGGCGCGCAACGGTCTGTATTAGCGATATGGTCGGCTCAGGATCACTCGGCGCCAGTGCTCTCAAGGGTGCGGGCGATATGGCTTCAATTTCGCGGCGAACGATTCTGGTAATGTCACCGGAGTGTGCATTGCGTTGTGTCTCTATACGGAGGTCCTCACAAGTCGACGTCGCCGCAGTATTGGGAAGACGGGTGAGGTGGTGGGCAATGCGGCGTCTTTTAGCCTCTTCAAAGCGTCGGCACTCCGAGATAACATCGTGAACGGTGCAGCAGCCTTTGAACACAAGAAGGTTAAAGGCATTGTCTGCGATCCCCCTTGAGCACGTGCGCTACCTTGTCGGCTTCGGCCATGGTGGTGTCAACTTTGCGGCAAAGGGTCAGAACGTCCTGTATATACGCCAGGCACGACTCCGTGGATGTCTGCACACGTATGCCAAGTTCTTTCTTAGCGGCCTGCTTGCAGCCGGCAGATTGACCAAACAACTCGCGTAACTTGGCCTTGCATACACTCCAGCTGGTGATCTCTTCCTCATTGTTGTTGAACCACGCCTTTGCCGTTCCTTTTAAGTAAAAGATAACGTTCGCGAGCATCAACGTTCCGTCCCACCTGTGATTTTCGCTCACGAGCTCGTAGAGTTTAAGCCACTCATCTACGTCTTCGCCGTCAGTTCCCGAAAAGTTGCCAGGATCACGGGGTGGAGCGGCCACAACGACCACAGGTGAGGTGGTCGCCGCTGAGGAGTTGGGCGTGGCTGTTGACGCAGCATCGCTGCCGGTTGACATGTTTGAAGCAGCGACTTGGCGTCCGCTGCGAAGCTCCGTCGTGCGTCGCTACCCAGCACCTCCACCAAAATGTTGCGTGAAGGCACACAGGGACACAAGGCGTATTGACAATGTGCTTACACAGCGCCCAAGCGTAGCCCAAGATGGAAGAGAAGAGCGTGCCCCACAACACACAATCAGGTCGTCTTCCTTGGCGCCACTCTGGCTGCTTCAGTGTGACATGGTCTTATAACAATGTATATATATATATATATATATGTATATATATATATATATATATAAGGAGCATGACGGCGAAAAGCAGCCGGGAGTGTCCATATAATTGCTATCGCAATTAAAGCAATATCAAGAGCATGGGGTTCTGCATTGTCGACGCTTGCAGTGCGTTGCTCAAACGCAAAGACGTAACAAGTGCGATAGTTATTAGTTCACGCTTGTCCTGCGTATAGCTGCGTGTTCTTGTCGAGCGTCCTTTGAGCTTCAGCGGCGTGCTACAAGAATCCAGCTGCATGCCATTCTTCGTGTGACGTTCCAGTTTCTTGCTGTCGCATTTATTGCTTCACCCTTGCGGTGAAACTGTGACATTTTTTTTTAAATGCGAAGCATTTCTTAGCGAACTTCGGCGACTTTGAGCGTATCTATCTATCTATCTAGCTATCTAGCCGCCTACGACTTTGTGCTCTCCTGGCCGTATCGTTAATGGGATTTATACCAAATTTGGTATGGCATAACATGACTGTATGGCGAACATAAATGGCTGGTCATATCTTGAAAATCATGACTAACTTGTCATGAAAAGTATGATTTACATGCCACGCTCATGGCGCGCTCGCGGCTGTTTCGTTAGCTTGACATACACCAAATTTGGGATTGAGTGACATGACTGTATGACGAACATAAATGACAAGTGGTAATATGGAAACCGTGACTTGTCATGTGCGACATGACTTGCATTCCACGCTCATGGCGCGCTCGCGGCCGTTTCGTTAGCTTGATATGCACCAAATTTGGTATTGAGTGACATGACTGTATGACGAACATAAATGACAAGTGGTAATATGGAAATCATGACTTGTTATGTGCGACATGACTTGCATGCCACGCTCATGGCGCGCTCGCGGCCGTTCCGTTAGCTTGAGATACACCAAATTTGGTATTGAGTGGCATGACTGTATGACGAACATAAATGACAAGTGGTAATATGGAAATCATGACTTGTCATGTGCGACATGACTTGCATGCCACGCCCCTGGCGTGCTGGCCGCCGTTTCGTTAGCTTGATATACACCAAATTTGGTATTGCGTGACGTGACTGTATGATGAACATTAATGACAGGTCGTAACATGTAAAACATGATATGCAAATTATGTAAAGCATGATTTGCTCCTTTCTGACTGCTTCACATTACATCGATTCCCAGAGTGCGTGGGATGTGCCGGCTTTTTCTTATGTTGCGGCCAAACAGCCATGTTCGTAATACCCTCATGGCCTCATATACCGATATTGGTCCATATCAAGGTAAGGAGGCAACCATGAGAGCACCCAGACGTAGGCGGCCAGATAGGTACACTGTCAATGTTTATGAAAGGGGAACACGCGAGCGTGTGGCCTGCGCGCTCCGGCGGCGGCTTGGAGCGGGTTCAAGCGAGAACGAGAGCAACCACAGCCTCTTTTCGCGTCATCTAATGGCGAGGAAAACAACCAATCGCCGGCATCTTGCGTAATCGCCTTGAAGGGGGAGGGGGTTGTAATCTTGCAGCCGGTTCCATATCACCAGTGACTGGTTGTTTTGCTCACCCCTAGACGACGCGAAAAGAGGCTGTGGTTGCTCTCGCTCCCGCTTGAACGCGCTCCAAGCCGCCGCCGGAGCGCGCAGGCCACGCGCTCGCGTGTTTACTTTCATAAAAATTGACAGTGTACATAAGTAGATAGAAACGTTCAAAGTACCTATGGTTCTCCAAACATTGCTTCGCATTTTTCTGTCTCTCTCTTCTCTTTAAAACGCGATTGTTAGTGAGCAGCTTTTAGTCCTTAACACAATTTCATTGAATGATGCAAATATATACTACTGGTGAGGCCGCCATCGACATCATTGTATTCATGCGTACAGTTGTGTTAATGCATATAAAGCGTCGCGTGTAATACTATTACATCCATAACACCCATATATGTGGTGTTGTCCCAGCGCATGCTGCGTATAACTAACTGCTCTTTTTTAATAATGGTATTAGGCACTATTGAACAAATGCTCAATCTGTGTATGAAAAATCCCATGAAAGGAACTTCATTGACACTAACACTCTGATGGGATTTTTCATACCCAGATTGAGCATTTGTTCAATAGTGCTTAATAGCTCAGTTCTCGGTCAATATATATATATATATATATATATATATATATATATATATTGTGGAGATAGGTTTGCTACACAAGCTTACCCTACGAAGCGACCGGGAAGGGACGCGACGCTCTCCGCTGCCGTCACGCACAAAGACGCTACGGCCGGGTTCGTCGACTCTCCGACACGGCGCAGAGATGGCACTCGAAGCAGGTCGTCAACAAACACGGGTTAACCCAAGATACAGCACAGTGCGACAATCACGGGATTGCGGGCCGTAAGGGTAATTCCGCAAAACCGACCGAGTGAACGCTTGCCGGCAGGCGCTACGGCTATCACACAAAGGGCAGCAGCCGAGCGCACGTACGAGAAGCCGCCTGCTAAGGCAGTGCGTCTACCTCTCGTGTAGGCCTGTGAGCATCTGCCGCAGCGCGCGAGCGCCGGGCGTAAGCAAGCTCAGGGGAAAGGGGGCTTAGACGGGCGGCCAATAAATATCGGCGAAGCACCGTCACGTGCGCTAGCGTGATGCGAGGGGAAGGCATTGTCCGGGCATGTTCGGACAGCGTGTCTCCGTGCAGGGAAGACCGACGCGTGGCTTGCACCAGGCAAAAAGGCCTGGCGGCGAAACCACGGTGGACATGTTCCCGGCGCTCGAAGAGCACGGGGCCAGCACTCGCGCTAGCTGGGGACGAGGCGCCAAAGGGGAGGGCGCGCTCGGTTCCCACAATATATATATATATATATATATATATATATATATATATATATATATATATATATATATATATATATATATATATATATATATATATATATATATAGTAAAGAAGCAAGAGCGGCGCTCGGGCACTGGCGCGAGCTCGGCTAGCTCGAAGCAGAAGAGAACGAGGCAGAAATAGAACAGCCGGCCTACTGAACAGGAGTTGTCTGTGGTTCCTCTGTCTAATTCACGACAATGGCACAGTCGACGAGGACGAAGTCATACGTCCCGGCTTCCTCGTCCATAGCACCCACCAACGTGCAACCGCAGTACGCGCTGGTTGAGGACGGCGTCAAGGCCTCCTCGGCACCTGCTAACCTGCCGCCACTGCGACCACCGATCGGGGACGGCGTCTAGGCCTCCTCGGCGGCTCCAGTCCACTTCACCGACACCAGTTCACGACACGAGACGCCGTCGTCCTTGGCCATGGAATCCACCGCCATGAACACCGGGACTACCGCGGACTCAGCGAACTTCGCCCATGGCTCATCGGGTGCCTCACCCGACAGCAGCGCACAGCTCTTGCGTACCCTCACGCAATTATCACGACAGCTCGACCGCTTGGCGTCGGTGAGCTCCCGAGTCCGGCCAGCCGCCTTTCCATGTATCGCTCTTTTCGAAGTACCGGAGTTCCGAGGCTTCCAGGATGACGCCGATATATGGGGGGCGACTATGAATGCACTCGGTTCTCGTCATGCCTGGCCCGACAATCGTAAATGGCAGGTAGCCATCGACCGCCTTCGGAGTGGTGCCGAGGCATGGCATAAATACGAGGGCATGAAGGAACAGCCCTGGCTGGAATGGAGTGCCAGGCTCATCGCTGTTTTCGGCCGGATCCAGGATACATGTTTGCCCAACAAGACGAATACCAAGGACGAGGCTTAGGGGCACCTCCTCGCGGCTGCAGTTACAGACAGCAGCTCATCCACAGGCAGCTGAGAATCCTACCATCGCACGATCGCGAACAACAGACTCCGCTTCTTCTCACAACCAGCGCAGAGAACGGACCTCCTGCCGAGTTCGGGTGCCCAAATCGACGACGTGATACCGCCACATGCACGACATCGAGCAGCTCAGAACCGAACGCGGCCGCTTCCTACGGTGCAGGTCCGCGTCGACGGAATCGGTGAGCTCATGGCTGTTGTGCAAACCGGAGCTCCACGTTCGGCGCTGCATTGACGACATGCCCCGGCCGCACTCCAGCCTTGGTCTGAGGCACCCCTGCGCAGCCTCGGTGGGAACGCGTTGACTGTCGGTGCGCTTGGGTTGAAGATACACACCGAAGCCGGCAGCTACTACCTTGCCGACGTTCCCATCATCGAGGACTTGCACGCGGACATGGTTTTGGGAGCCGACTACCTCCTGTCTGTTGAGGTTCAGCTCATCATAGATGGCCGCCGAGTTAAGCTCCACTGCTTGACACCGAGCATTTCATCGGCCCCTGTCAACCCAGGCACTACCGCGGATGGGAGCTCTGCGACTCACCACGTCGACCGTGCACCTCTCGGCACTCTATCTCGGGAAGGACATCGTCCCGATGGTGCAGCTTTACCCTCCACCAACCAGCCCTCTTTCGGAGAAAGTTTGCGAGGGGAAGTACTTAGATTACCCATCTGCTCTCCGGAGCACCTGCGCAGATGGAATTGCGGACGTGGAAGGAGACGCGCTCGACACCGATACCGGCCGTGAGCAGGGCTCCATGCCACACATTTCGGATTCCGCGACTCCCGCCGCACCAGGAAAATATACCACCCACAAGCCCCAGCTGTTGGCGATGCGGCCTCCACGTTCACCAGCGTGTGAGGACATGCACATTCCAGATAGTTCAGTGCCTGACACGCTTCAAGTCAAGAAACCAGACACCACAACCACCAACGTGCTCTCAGGCCCACCGGGCCAGCTACCGCAGACTCGAGAGCTGTCACCGTCACAATGTGTGGACGGCCACCGCGTGCTGGTTGGGATCGAGGAATCTAATTCGACCAACGCGATTAAACACATGGAAGACATGCCCATAAATTCTACTCCTCTCTTTGAGACAAGACCACAACTACTGGGCCACTTCGACGTGTCTTTACTGCGCAGCCCTGAAACAACGGACGCCCCTGTTTCGGCAGCGCCGTACATATCGTCTTGCTCGCGTGGTGGTACTGCATCGACGCGACGAGGATGCACTTCTTCAAACCTGCGGAGACGCATCCGACCACTGACGCGTCCTCCTGAGTCACCATCGGCAGTTCCACATGCCAGATGCCAGCGTTGCGAAGAGAGACCACCCAGGCGTAGCCAGTACTGCCCGCCAGAGACATCGTTGGCACCTCAGCAGATTAAGTCACTGCGTGGCCGAGACAGACCGGCACACAACGGTCAATGCCGCCCTCCAGAGGCGATTTCGCAGCTGGCCTTTCAATGTGGCAGCGTGGCCGAGTGTAAAGAAGCAAGAGCGGCGCTCGGGACTGGCGCGAGCTCGGCTAGCTCGAAGCAGAAGAGAACAGCCGGCCTACTGAACAGGCATTGTCTCTTGTTCCTCTGTCTAGTTCATGACAATATATATATATATATATATATATATATATATATATATATATATATATATATATATATATATATATATATATATATATATATATATGGGTCATTCCATATCAAGTGTACCAGGTCAATTTTCGACCGTCTCCGATCCTGCTGAAAAAATTTGTTCAGGTATATGCGAGTGTGATAAGAAGTTATTGAGGCGTTATTTTTCGCAAAAAATTTTTGTGTCGCCTAGAGGGCGCTTCGAACTTTGGGCACCCAAGTGAAACTGTGTCGCGCTAAATAATTTGTATAAAATTACTGTTTTGAGGAATTACTACGAAACAATTTTTTCCATAATCTTAAGGCGCTGATCTTTCATGACAATGATAGTTTATTCATTTTATTCTTGACTTTCTTTATTTTTGGTCTTGGCGAAAAATTGCGATATGCTGCATGTTTCGCGTATTTTATAAAAAGCACAGATTTTTTCGCGAGTAATATATTCACATTGTGTGTTTCACGGGTTCCTATAATAAATGATAAAAATACTTCGCGAGCGTATGAAGCAAAAACATTGTCACAATATTGTGACAAAGTTGGAAAAAATGGCATTTTGACTCAAATTGAGGCTTCATTTTCTCAATGTAGCAGTCCAAGTAAAAATATGGATTATATATTGTTACATAGTATAATTTGTTGGCAAGACATACATAAAGTTTCAAAAGAGTAGTTTTTGTTTTAAGGGAGAAAAAATTTTCCAGCTGAACAACTACAAGGTAGCAGAAATTTTGCCTTTGCCTCGCCTTCACTCCATAGCAGGTCAGCGCAAGATTCTATCGGGAGCTTTTCGGTGGCGAATAATGCAAGTCATACAACAGCTCGTCACTTGTATTGGTAATACTGCTGTACAGAACGTCAAAACGGGCAATAGTGCTAATTTTATGGAACGGTATCTTCCCCCTTGGACCATATAGGGCAGGTTATACTCAACCGCTTCATAGTCCCTAGGGGCAGAATTATAATGCAGTCGATGGCCTGTAATACAGTATCTGGGCGTTGTGTTTGGCTTGTGATAATTAATGCACCGGGTCTTAATAATAATCAATGAAATAATTAGGGTATAGTTTACTTAAGATATTTTTATTATGTAACAGGTATAGGCCGATGCGTGATCGCTTATCAGTGGTTTGAATGATGAAATGATGAATGCTAGGTGAACAGGTTAGAGATTATTCGACATCGTGTCCATAAATGACACTTAATGCGCCATTTCCAGTTGCGATTTAAAATTTTCATCCACCTTTTTTTAAAGGTCCTAGGGTGCTGAATATGTTAAAAGCCCCTCACCATAAACGTACGGGCTTTTACTTAAAACCTTTACAGCACCTTCAGACAATGAAGAAATAGTGCGATGAAAATGTTCACATCCCTCCGGAAATGGTGACTGAAGTGTCATTTATCGGCACGATGTCGAATCATCTCTAACTCGTACACCTAGCATACATCATTTCACCATACAAACCAGTGAACCAACGCGCCCAACAAAGCATTCTATCAAACCTCTGATAAGCGATCACGCATTGGCCTATACCCGATACATCATAAAAACATCTCAAGTAAACTATACCTCAATTAAGTGGTTAATTATTATTAAGACCAGGTGCATAATTACCAGAAGCCAAACACAACGCCCCAATACTGTATTGAAGGCCATCGACTACATTATAATTCTGCCCCTTGGGACTATGAAGCAGTTGAGTATAACCTGCCCTATGATGGTCCAAGGGGGAAGATACCGTTCCATAAAATTAGCACTATTGCCCTTTTTGGCATTCTGTACAGCAGTATTACCAAAACAATTGACAAGCTGTTGCATTATTCGCCGCCGAAAAGCCCCGGCTAGAATCTTGCGCTGACCTGCTATGCAGTGAAGGCGAGGCAAAGGCAAAATTTCTGCTATCTTGTAGTTGTTCAGCTGGAGAATTTTTTTCTCCCTTAAGACAAAAACTACTGTTTTGAAACTTTCTGTATGTCTTGCCAATAAATCATACTATGTAACAATTTATAAGCCATATTTTTACTTGGCCCGCTACATTGAGAAAATGAAGCCTCAATAGGAGTCAAAATGCCATTTTTCCCAAATTTGTCACAATATTGTGGCAATGTTTTTACTTCATACGCTCGCGAAGTATTTTTACCATTCATTATAGGAACCCATGGAACACGCAATGTGAATATATTACAATAGGGTACGCATTTGGGCTGGTTGGTTCATGATTTCCAGTATAAAACAGCGCTAAAAGACAGGACGAAGAAAGGACACAAACCACGGCGCCGTGGTTTGTGTCCTTTCTTCGTCCCGTCTTTTAGCGCTGTTTTATACTGAATATATTACTCGCGAAAAAATTTGTGCTTTTTATAAAATACGCTAAACATGCAGCATATCACAATTTTTCGCCAAAACCAAAAATAAAGAAAGTTAAGATTAAAATGAATAAACTATCATTGCCATGAAAGATCTGCGCTTTAAGATTATGGTAAAAAAATTGTTTCGTAGTAATTCCTCAAAACAGTAATTTTATACAAATTATTTAGCGCGACACAGTTTCACTTGGGTGCCCAAAGTTCGAAGCGCCCTCTAGGCAACACAAAATTTTTTTTGCGAAAAAATAACGCCTCAATAACTACTTATCACACTCCCATATATCTGAACGAATTTTTTCAGCAGGATCGGAGATGGTCGAAAATTGACCTGGTAGACTTGATATGGAATGACCCATATATATCTTGACTGAGAACTGAGCTTGGTTTGCTGCCCATTCACAAAAGAGTTGGTGCGCCACTGACTGGAACATCATGAAGAGACTTTCTATTGACGCAATTGTAGTTCGGTGGCCACCCGTTTGATAGTCGTAAAGGATAGAAGTGCATCAAATCTCTCATAGAAGCGACGTGCAAGAATAGCTCGTAGCGCAGTGCATTAAATGCTTCGACTTCATGCTGCTGGAATACCGTAATATCTCATTTCGATTTGACATCATTGTAGTCTCAGAAACAATTAATCAAATTTGAGATACTAACGACCATTCCCCTTCAATGAACTGTGGTGTATTAGAGCAACGGACATTTCAAGCAAAGAACCTTGTACGTACGCCTTTGCCGCTATAAATTGAGTGATATTAATAAATTTCCGAATATATCGCTGACATTAAAGTACAATCGGGTAGTATTGCATCGGAAAAAATACTTGCGGCAGTATCGTGCATTTATATCTAAAAAACTCGATGTGCGATTGTCCTTTGTCCTATTATGATAGTTCTTCAAAGCCAATCTATGATCTAAAACAATGGTCTGCAACGCCAATATGTATATAAACGTGCTTATTCTCTGTGCTATGCAGGACAGTGCATCATTCGGGGCGAGGTTTTCGAGAATGGAAGTATGATCGATCCCGGAGGCTGCCTTGGAGTTGCTTGCGTGGGATATGCGCAAAGAATACACATATATGGGTATGTTATGCCGATCACTCAAAGAAAAAAATTCTCAGGATTACACAGTTTTTAAATGCGATATTGGCACATGAATACAAACTGACGTGCAGTCATTGCTGATATTCATAATATACACTTTACATAATATCAGCTGCACAGATATAGCGGGTATAGCAAGTGCAAATAACTGCATAATTGCGAGCTTTTCCCAAGGGTGTCTCGTCAAGAAGCGGTCAGAATGGCTGTAAACTAGCGGCGAAACCAAGAGAACGCATTTTCACCCTCCACTGAATTGTGAATGGCATTTTGGGCAAAAACGACACACGAACGCGAAGGGAAGAAATCCCGAGACAACCCCACATCAACTGAAAGTTTATTCTCAGAAAAACACACACATAAAGAAAAAGCAAAGACACGTGGTTATGATTGCAGGTTGGCGGTTAAATTCTATCTCGAGTTTATGCAAGTTCACCGAAGGCCTTGCCATGCACACGTCACCGGACCGATCAATGTAAAAAGCCTCAACAATATCTCGCACGGTCCTATCTTTGATCCTCGACAACACTTTTGTTTCATTCAGTAATGGATGACATTTACATCCTTGCAATGCAGGCAGAGATTAGACGAAGGCTGCCCTTTCAACGAGTTCCTATGGTCCATTAGTCGGTCATTCACACAGCGCCCGGTTTGACCGATGTAACACTTTCCGCACGATAGGGGAATACGATACACTACCCCCCTTTCCACACTCAACCAACCTGTCCTGGCGCTTAACATCACACTCATTCCATTATTTTTTCTTTCCAGCCTCAACTGTCCTTTCTACTGCTGCGCAGATGCGACCTAGCTTATTCTCGGCGGAGAATACTATGTCAATGCCAAAACGACTTCCCACCTTTTTCATGCGGTGAGAAAAGCATGCACATACGGAATGCTTACGAGCGGCCTATCCTTAACCTGAGCCTCCCTCATAGCACCACCACTTCCTTCCCGTTTCAACTTCCTCAATACTCGTTCACAGAGGAAAGCCAAAGTTTTGCACGGATAGTTGGACCGTTCTAGCCGATTAATTTGATTAGAAAAAAGCCTCTTTCATTTGATGAGGGCAAGACTTACGCAAGGCGGAAACCAGAGAAGACGTGGCGATCCCATCCTTGACCAACTTAGAATGGTCCGACCTGAAATCCAGAACTGGCTTCACGGACCTCGGAGAATACATCCAGAATGTATGCTCACGCTCTGTCGTGATCCTCAAGTCGAGGAACTGGATGCATCTCTCCCTAGGAACTTCGGAAGTGAAGCTCAACCGGCACCCCTTCTCCTTGAAGACCTTCAGCACCTTGTCCGTAGTACTGGCGCTTCCACTCCCCTCAAGTAAGACAAGATAATCATCCACATACTGCATAACCTTCAACACGAGACCATCTAGAACTACTGCGAGGTCGCGGTCTATCCTGCTCAGGAAAATTCCGCTATGTATAGGCGCAACCCAGGAACCTATGCACACGACGGATCTCTGCTATAAACATCAGCCTTCCAAGCAACCAAAGTCGAGTCCAAATACATGGTTACTATCTCTAGAAAAGCGCCCACAGATATACCGCACTCATTTTCAAAGATTTGTCAATCATTATCATCCTGTATGCACTCGCGCACGAACTTCAGTAGACTACCATGTTCCAGAGAATAAAATGAGTCCTAGACGTCTACGCTAAACACAGACATGTGGAATAAAGTTCAGGCCGCCAGGAACTGGATCACCTCATCAGAGTTCTTGACACAGAAGGGGTCTTTGATGCTTAGGGAGGAAAGATGTTTCTTCAAGTAACCGGATACCAAGTACTGCCAGCTGCCGCGTTCCGAAACAATCACCCGAAAGGGGTCAACTTCCTTGTGGGTTTTTACTGTGAAGAACAGCCTGAATACTTGTCATTTCTCATTGTTGACACCAGCGCAAAACCCTTCAAGCTTCTTATCGCACAATAGATTTACAGCCCTTTTCTTAAAATCAGCAGGCTTGTCCGTTACTCGCCAAAGGTTCTTGTTTACGGCTTGCGTCCCCTTTTCCGAAAAGGTGCCCTCTTGCATCACGACGAAAGACCCTTCTTTATCTGAGATCAAAGGTCTGATTCCACTAGAGGCCATAAAATCCACCAAACGATTCACCTTACGTCTCATGCCGGGCTTCCCCTTGAACGTGGTGGCGACCTCTGCCCCCTCGGCGACACACCTTGCCCTTTCACATTCAGAAATCACGAGCTGCGCTTGTCTCGTGATTTCTTCCCTTCGTGCTCGTGTGTCGCTTTTGCGCTAAATGCCATTCACAATGCAATACCAACTCGCCCAACGCTCTGTTCATCTAAGCCACTGAATTGGTGTTCCGCTGCTCGCACAATCGTTCCGCGCGCGCGCACTGCAGCCCTTTGTACGCATTTGCGTGTAAACCGCTAGCATAGAGGAGGGGATCGTAAACGCGCTGATAGAAGAGTGTATACTTTAGCTCACATGCTGCTGTTAGCACTACCAAAAGTAGAGCTCTTTCATCCAGTCAGGCACCCAGAAGCACAGCAAATCGACCACCCAATATTTTAATATTTATGCTCTGTTTCAAGTTGGAGTCTCCGAAATAGGCCTGTGCGCGGCTACCAAAATGACCGGCGGCGGCGCGTGACCGATGCTTGACCGGTTCAGCAGGTCGGCGACGGCTCGGCGCCGAGTTGGTGGGGAAAGAAACTCGTTTCTTGATTTTTGAAAAAAAAAACTTGTTTCATCGAGAGGAAGAAGCAGTCAATGCGATAGCAACATGTGACGTTGTTGATCCGATATCGCTGTAATCTGAAAAACGCGGATGTGTGGAAATGCGAACGCTCCCGAGAAAGAAGCGGTTTTCGTGTTCTTTGTGGTATCAGTGCTCACAACATGAAGCGGCAAGATCACGGCGCGTAGAAGGCTTCTGGGTGATTCCACGAGAGATCGACACGGGTCCAAAAATTGATATTTTAGATTTGACTGATTATTTTATATTTTGTGCACATACCACCCAGTAGCCCGAAAGTAAGCTTTGTTTTTTTATTAACTGCATAGTTTAGGAGGAAAAAAAATTTCGTAGTTATTCTGTACGGAGGGACCAATTTCGTCTGTTGTCGTTCTCGAAAGTTTACGATGGTATAAAAGCACAAATATTAGCTTTACACAGAAAAAACTTTTTCTATAAAATTTATGCGTAATGAAAAGTGAAGCACCATTGCTTGAAGCCTGTGGGCAAAAGGAAACTGTTTTTGAAAAATGTCTGAACAGGCAACATTTTTTAATAGTTGCTATACTTGAGAATTTTTTTACTCCTAAGATAAAGCAGTCAGTGTATCATAACTTCGTGACCAACGACAACATAATATGTTGAACATCGCCTGTTAATATCGTTGCTCTAGCTCAAATACATACTTTTATAATTGGCCTCAAGCTTTCAATTTTGGCGACAGAGAAGCCTATAGAAAAATCAATATCTAGAAAACCCCATCTTCGATTTTTCTTAAAATCCCACAAGGAAACCCTCGCAGACCATAGAAAAAGAATATAAAGAAACATGTTGCATTATTTTGTTTGCAGCGTTAATATGGTGGGTACAAGTCCCAGCTTTTCGGGGATGCACTCAGGCGATAAAAACATGAGAAATTGGGATAAAAAAAGGGGGTCTAAGTGACTGAGTCGCTTGAACTTCACCATATTTGCAGAGGAAAAACTGTTTTGGAAAATAGGAATGACGTTTTTAAGCACGACCTTCTGGAATACCTAAATTTAGCCTTTTAAATCTAGGCTTGAGACCTCCAACTTATTGGCGCCTCTGTTACTGACGCTCTCGCATGAGACTGCTGTGACAATGGTCTGATTTTAACGCTTTGGTTCAGAACACTAAATGTAAATAGGCTCGCGAAAGGGACAACGAAAGCATAACGAGTATTGAAATTGAGTAACGCTGCTGCCGCCGCCTTAAACAGAACGCGGTTTAGCGTTTCTTACCGCCGGCCGCCTGCTCAACAAACTACTACACGCCCCCCATCTTGGAGGCAATGTTTTCTATCATAGAGTTTAAACTATAGAGAACGGTGAGAAATCTGCAATTTTAACGAAACATACTTCATTAAAGCCTAGCAAAGCATGAATCCACACTTTACAGCCTAAGAGCGGCAAGCTCTGGAGTGATTAAGCCTGCATCTGAAATGGTGGCGCAGGTGGCTGTATGGCTGAAGAATGTCAAAAGGCTCTATGCAAATGCAGACGACCTAGAAACCATTCGTTACATTAAGATCATTTAAATGCAAATCGTTGCCATGTGTTGCAGGCCTATGTTCTTGTCCCGTTTGGCGAAGTACAGCTGATGATACAAATCATGGTCGTGTTTTGTTAGTGTCAAGCACTGCTATAAGTCATTAGGAAAAAATGCAGCGTTTTCAGTGCACTATGCTTACGTTCAACGCATTCCTCAGCTTAAGAGGAAAGAGAGGAGTGGGCCACTCCAAATGTTTATGTTCTATCTGCCGAGGTCCTGCTCTGGCGTCGGAGCATTTTAATTCATCGCTTTGCCTGCAAATATGCATGGATTCCTGCGAGTGTGTCACCTTGTACTGGATTTCCGCCATTAAAGCTGAACGATGCGCGCCAGATATGTGCCTTTATAAATCAGTATTCCTCAAAGCGCCAAAACAGCTTTTCCTCTGCAAATATGGTGACGTTCAAGTGACTCAGTCACTTAGACCCCCTTTTTTTATCCCAATTTCTCATGTTCTTATCGCCTGAGTGCATCCCCGAAAAGCTGGGACTTGTACCCACCATATTAACGCTGCAAACAAAATAATGCAACATGTTTCTTTATATTCTTTTTTCTATGGTCTGCGAGGGTTTCTTTGCGGGATTTTAAGAAAAATCGAAGATGGGGTTTTTTAAATATTGATTTTTCTATAGGCTTAACTGTCGCCAAAATTGAAAGTTTGAGGCCATTTATAAAAATATGTATTTGAGCTAGAGCAACGATATTAACAGGCGATGTTCAACACATTTTGTTGTCGTTGGTCACGAAGTTATGATACACTGACTGCTTTATCTTAGGAGTAAAAAATTCTCAAATATAGCAACTATTAAAAAATGTTGCCTGTTCAGACATTTTTAAAAAACAGTTTCCTTTTGCCCACAGGCTTCAAGCAATGGTGCTTCACTCTTCATTACGCATACATTTTATAGAAAAAGTTTTTTCTGTGTAAAGTTAATATTTGTGTTTTTATACCGTCGTGAACTTTCGAGAACGACAACAGACGAAATTGGTCTCTCCGTACAGAATAACTTCGAAATTTTTTTCCTTCTAAACTATGCAGTTAATAAAAAAACAAAGCTTACTTTCGGGCTACTGGGTGGTATGTGCACAAAATATAAAATAATCAGTCAACTCTAAAATATCAATTTTTGGACCCGTGTCGATCTCTCGTGGAATCACCCTTCTAGCGCTGTGACCCCTGGACGTCTTTTATTGCGATAGCAATTATATGGACAGTCTCGGCTGACTTTTGCCGTCATTTCCCGTATATATATATACATATATATATATATATATAAGTAAAAGACACGTAGAAAAATACCCGCGGATAACACTGCGGGAGCGGGGGCGACAACCGCCGCTGAAGTGGACATCAAACGAGCCGGCCCAGCTACGTCGCTCCGAGGCGTATGCGATAAGATCCCGCCGCCTGTTCGACGAGCCGGGGAATGCTCAAGGAGAGGAAACGCCCCGCGCGTCTTTAACAAGCCCAGAAAGACGCGAGGGAGGGGGGGGGGGGTCCCTTACGCAGCCACTGCGACCTTTGGTTTTTCGAGCGCGGTCGTCGCTGGTGCACTCGTTATCTCGCAATCTCAGCAGCCGACAGCGGGCGACGAACAGTGTCCCTGGAGCGGCCGTACGCTCTTAAACAAGCATTTTGTAGAGTTGCGTGAGATCGGATCCAAAAGAGTTAGCTGCCAGCCTCACTTCCATTAACATTACAATTTGTTGCTATCGCATTCACTGCTCCACCCTTGCGGTGAAACTGTGATTTTTTTTGTGTTACAGCGAAAGCTGTTACGAGATCACAACAAGGGCCGTTTTTGCGCCGTAGTTGTCCACCGCCGCCGACGGTGTCCGTAACCAGTGTCGCGCGAAATAAGAAAAAAAATAATAATAAAAAATGCCTAGGACAGAATGGGAGTCGAACCCGGGCCCTCTGTGTGACAGCCCAGCACTCTACCACTGAGCTACGCTGTTTTTTTTTCTTTATTACTTCCACATTATACAGTAATATTACAGTGCGTGAACAGCGTGGACAGAGGTAAGAAGCAGTGCAATTCACATAGCCATTATAATTCCTTTAAATCATGAGTGGCTCAAGTTTCCCGAGCCACTCTGGTACTGGGTCCCTAATTTTACATTCATCAACAAAGTTCGAGATCATTTGGGGGGAAATATTCACGAATAGGCATTGTTGTGATATCGGCATGACGAACTGCCATGTACTTTTTCGAAATACTGTAGAGGCCGAGCAACATAACTGCATGGTAAGGCAATCCTCTATCTTCTTCATAAACTGGTAGAAACCGGATCCCATAGGCATCTAGCGGTAGATCATTTCTGATAGTTCTTTGCAGAATGTCCCAAAAGAACACGACTTCCAACAATCCAGAAATACGTGTTCGATGGTTTCAGGCTTACGACAGAGGAAACAGTCCGTTCCCCACGGTACAAACAGACCCCTTTCTTGCATCCACGTTTTAACTTCTGGAGTCCCTGTATGGAGCGTGAAAAAAAAGGAGTTTGAACTGGATGGTACAGCCATTTTTTTAACTTTTGCGGGTACATTTTGCCCACGTCCAGCAGGATACAAACTCCTGTAGAGTGGTACCGGTAAAACAAGGTCGACAAGGTCCTTGTACAGCCTATTTCGTTTTACTCCCGCTAGATATTCGCTAAGAAAAAATCACAGCATATCCGCGGAGTGAATGATGATGAGTGGGCGAAGCTCCGGAGGTACATCATCAAAGACGTGATGGTGGTTGGTTGCATGTGGTCAAACGATATCCATGTGAGACCATATCGCGATGCCATGTGTTTTATGTCATCGCGATCGTCATCGTCATCAGCGTCATCGTTATGACGCATAGTGAGTACATTCCATGTGGTGCGCCGTGATGGCAGCGTCATCGTCATCACACAGGGAGATACTGCTGGTTACGCAGGTGGCTACTACGTACTACAAACTACAAGGGACGTACGACCCACGGCAAAGACGTGATGTGGTTGGTTGCATGTGGTCAAACGATGTGCATGTGAGACCTTATCGCGATGCCATGTGCTGTATGGCATCGCGATCGTCATCACGCAGGTGGCTACTACGTACTACAAACAAGGGACGCACGACCCACGGGTACATTCCATGTGGTGTGCCGTGATGGCAGCGTCATCGTCATCACACAGGGACATACTGCTAGTTACGCAGGTGGCTACTACGTACTACAAACTACAAGGGACGCACGGCCCACGGCAAAGACGTGATGGTGGTTGGTTACATGTGGTCAAACGATGTGCATGTGAGACCATATCGCGATGCCATGTGTGGTATGGCATCGCGATCGTCATCGTCATCACGCAGGTGGCTACTACGTACTATAAACATGGGACGCACGACCCACGGCATAAGGAGCTTCGCACCTAAAACGTGCCATTAGAAAATTCCATGCTCCAACAACTTCTTTTAAATAACCCTGAAGTGCCCCATGCAGGTGATCCGAGGTGACAACGACTGAAAGGAAGAACTCTTGCAAGCCTCAGCTGAATAACTGCACGTAGAAACGGATCTCTTGTATCTCGCAGAAACATAAAACGGCTAACGGCTTGCCTTAGAAACAAATGTGACAGACTAAGGCCGCCGTACCGAACACGGCGAAACAGATTAGTGCGACTAGACCGTTCCCACACTGATCCCCATATAAATACTGCGAACACGCGGTGCAGCTTCTGCACATTTATACGTGAGCAATGCAAAACCTGTAAAGTGTACCAGAGTTTGGAGACAATGAAAAGATTACATACCGTGGCCCGCGAGAAGATAGAAAAATCCCATCCTCTAACTTTATCCACTTTTTCGCGCAGTTCAGTAGCTTGCCGCCGCCAGTACGGCTCACTATCGCTATAAAATTCTAATGGGACACCCAGATACTTTACGGGCTTATTCACCCACGGCATGTTAGCATAAATGTCCGGGGTGGAAGGCCAATCTCCATGCCAATATCCTAAGCACTTTTCCCAATAGATGCGTCGCAATGCTCGAGTTAGATTTAGAAAAAGCTTTTGACCTTGTGTCACACGATGTGCTACTGAGTGTTTTGGATTTCGTAAACGTAGGCTGTATTATTAGAGAGGGTGTGACTATGGCATATAAGGGCTGTTCAACGCGGCATGAGCTACGCTGGTGATCGGGGGTGCGTTGAAAATTGACCCTATGCAGGCTTGACGTCGAGTAATGAATTGCGTTAACATGTGTAGTAAAGCGTTTTAGCAGAGTAAAGTACAAAAATTTCGCATTTCCATGAAGTGAATCATGACCAGTGGACCAAGCAATGGGGATCGTTCTTACCGTCAATCACCCGTGACACTGCCCAGTCGGCGCATGTAAGTGAGTGACAACGCGTGTGTGCAGAATATACAATGGGTTTTTGCCGTTGAGCCGCAGCTTTCCTTGTCCTCAACTCCGAAGCAGCAGATTGTTGTCGGCGTTGCTGTTTTGCCTTTCGCGGGTGAAAGCGCGTTCACGATCGCTTTCATCCATGGCAGAAAGAGAATGTGTGGTCTGGAACGCGCTTACTCTTCATCATCAGCGTCATCGTCATCGTTATGACGTATGGTGGGTACATTCCATGTGCTGTGCCGTGATGGCAGAAATAGAATGTGGGGTCTGGAACGCGCTTATTCTTCATCGTCATCAGCGTCATCATCATCGTCATGCCGTATAATGGTTACCTTGCATGTGCTGTGCCCTGATGACAGAGTCATCGTCATCGCTCTAGCATGGCTACACTGAGGGACACCGGGGCAGTGATCTACAAGCCTCTACCTTAAGGAGCTTCGCCCCTAAAACCAGGCGTCACACAATGAGAATTGCGTAACTAGTGGGTCGTGCAATGCTCCAAACCATTACAAGAGTCTCAGGCATTATTCTTCATCGTCGTCAGCCACAGCATCAGCAAAGTGCGCATAATGCGTTAGAAGTGTGCAGGGGGTACTGCGCTTTTCCGAAGAATGACGAATAATGGCACAGTGGACCCTTCCCACTTACTAAAAAAAATATGATCATTTATGGCGTAGTGGGTATTATGCAAGCGTGTTTGTAGTAGTTGTCCCAAGAGTGTTTAAAAAAACCTCCCCATCTCCCGCTAAAGGGAACCATGTGTGGATGCGAAGCAGCGAGGAGGTGCGGCGCTGCACAGCAGAGAGAATGAGGCGCGCTCCGTCATTTTTATACCGCGGAACTACCGTGGTGCCCCCCAGCGGAGTGTGCAGCTGTCGCACCACCTGTCGCGTGCCGCTCCGTAGAGGATTCCTAGAGGAGAGAACGGGGGGGGAATCGTAGGAGTGGAGAGAGAGGGGACGCGTATGCGCTGTGGGGGGTGTGGGACGCGGGAGCCGCTCCGTAGAGTAGAAGATTCCTAGTTTAGAGAAAGGGGGTGAGCGTAGGAGAGAGGGGGGGAGAGGACGCGCATGCGCTGTGGGGATGTCGGACGCGGGGGCCGCTCCGTAAAGTAGAGGATTCCTAGAGGAGAGAAACGGGGTGAGCTTAGGAGAGGATAGAGAGGGGGGAGGGGACGCGCATGCGCTGTGGGTGTGTAGGACACGGGCGCCACTCCGTAGAGTATTCCTAGAGGAGAGAAAGGGGGTGAGCGTAGGAGAGGAGAGAAAGAGGGGGGAGGAGACGCGCATGCGCTGTGATGGTGTGGGACGCGGGAAGGAGATACGGACTATTCAGTGTTTCCACATCCTGTTTTTTACACCAAAAGCAGTTATGAGATCAGAACAAGGGCCGATTTTGGCGCCGTAGTTGTCCGCCGCCGCCGCCGGTACCCGTAACGGCTATCGCGCGAAATAAGGAAAAAATGACTTGTTTCACGAAAAAAATCACGCCATATCCACAAAGTGAATGATGTTGGAGGAGCTTGCTCGAATATGATCGGGTAAACCATGAATCTTCCGTACACATCTCCTACCATCATATATAGACGTGGCAACGTTGTTATACACGGTGTTTCAAGAAATGTGTCCACTATTTAAAAAAAAAATCAGGGAAATGCGGTATTTGCTCACTGTCTTCACAATTGCTTCTTCTGTAGCGTCAGGCATCTTAACTCTCTATTGCATGGCGTCCCATGTTTGGCACATACAGATTTACATTTTTTATAGCGGGCGCAAGAGGACCAGTGGAGAATGTGACACAGTTAGAGTAATCCTTATAGTTACGTGCACTAAATATAAAAAAAGTGCTGCCATTCCATGAGCAGTATGAAATCTCGACATGAAATAGATTTCACGGTGCACTTGCAAGCTCGGATCATGAACAACAGCGACTGCTATATTTTTCTTGCAACCATTTTCTCGTTGCAGAATCAAGAAAAAAATTATTTTTGTCATATCTGGTGGCTTTGAAAATTCATGCTCATTAAGGCTCTTCTCAATTCCGTTTTCCACTACGGTATATAGTCGGAAATCGGTATGTGCCATATTTGGCACAGTATCCATGTGAGTGATGAAATGTGCAATATGATGCCATCTATGTTTTATTGCACAGTGCAAATACAAACAATAAGAAATCCTCTGAGATCATGCAGCACAGCTTCTTTTTTGCCAGATTTCAGTTGTGGCGGTAGGTTTTGCGATGCTTCACAAAAATATCGAGTGTCAGCAGCAGTACCTGGCAATTTTTTGATACATTATTGGCAAGGGTGCACGAAAAAAATTATGTGAAGTCTAACCAGTGCACGGCGATATTTAGCTTTTACGATTTGTCGGCAACTGACGCTCACAACCACAAGTCAGCGGTTGGAAATTCGGGCAGGAAAGTACAGCAAGGCGGCACCATGCGAAGAGCCAAACGCGTAAGCGGCCATCTTGCAGGTAGGTGTCGCTAGTCAGATGCACTAACCAAACTGTTCAATTATGCCTGACCACAGGAAGCAATTGCTTTGCTTTATTCCACTAATCAAGCCAAAAAGACCGCAATCAGTGAGATTTTGCTTTTCAGCCATGGCAGCAATTTTCCTCGCCCACTCGCATAGTGTGCCATATTTGTCACAAACCTCTATTTTCATTATTACAGTCACAATAAATCTGAAAGTTTTTGTACATGTTATTCTTCATGTATTTAATGATAAAAATGATCAAATAAATTTTCAATTGATTTTCTCATAATTCATGCAATAGAGGGTTAAGATGGTTGAAGACATGATTTGGGGAGTAATTAAGAAAGTTAAATTAATTAACTTTTTAATTAGAGCACTTATGTGGTTAAGTCCAATGGGAGAATTGAAGTCCTTCATGCGAAGAACACATTTCAGCTTTCAGATTTCGAAAAAGCGGCCTCTCGGAATAATTGCGAAGTAATGAAGTTCTTCCAAATTCATCGGCGAAACCGAAACCGAAACGCGGAAAAGCGCAACTGCCACCTTCGTCTGAGACGTCCACAATGAGTAAACGTCATTATATCTACCATCAACCGACTTCTTGGTGTGAGTGTGTGGGCTGCGCTTGCAGTAGTAGAACGCATGACGCACCTACGTTAACGAACGGGGAAGAACTGCACCTCCGTAACCGTTTTCTTGAACAGTGACGTCATTCTATTCATCTGCTTCTTGCGCTCATCGGTGCTTGGGTTTCGGTTTCGCCATTGAATTTTCCTGAATTTCATTGCGCCACAATAATTAATAGAGGCAGCTTTTTCGAAATCTCAAAGCTGAAATAGGTTCTTCGTATGAAGGACTTCAATTCTCCCATTGGACTTAACCACCTAACTCCGCTAAATAAAAAAGTTAATTAATTTAACTTTCTTAATTACTGTCCCAGATCATGTCTTCAACCATCTTAAGATGCCTGCCGCTACAGAAGAAGCAACTGGGAAGACAGTGAGCAAATACCGCATTTTGCTGATTTTTTAAAAAATAGTGGACACATTTCTTGAAACACCCTGTATACACATTACATGTGGCGCTCGGGCTTCGAGTCCCAGCTGCTGCTCGTTGCGAGCCCCCCGCGCTGCTGTGCGGTGTTCATGCGGCCGAGCGGTAACGAAGTTTTCACTGCCTGAGCTCCCGGCGAAGAGAAAGGAAGCGCACGTGCTGAAAGTGGTGAGCGTCGCCTTGAGCGGCGCCGACGCTCGTTGCGAGCTCGCCGCGCTGCATTGCGGTGTCCAATCGGCCAAGCGGTAACGAAAAGCGTTCACTGCGTGAACTCCCGGCGAAGAGAAAGGAAGCGCACGTGCTGAGAGTGTTGTGCGTCGCCTTGAGGGGCGCCGCCATCTAGTGAGCATTCCTGAAATCACCGGAAAGCCGGCGCATTGAGCGGAGAAGTGTACACGCCACCGCCATCGCCGCCGCCGCCGGACAGGGCGCGAGCTTAAGAAGCTTGCCGAACAGGCTCCTAAAAAAACATGGTTGATCTCTCCGTCATAGGAATCGGTTTAACACGAAAGTGAAACGTGTCCTTACAGAAGTAGTACAATGTTTACTGTACATTGATATAAAAGAGCCTGCACAATGTCCATTGGTGTTTCACAGTTATAGCACCGTTTAATGTGGATGCATCCGTTGACGCTTGGTGGTACATCTGTATCCCGACGACTAACGTCCATGAGCAATGACTAAGCAAACCATTGTGGTCATATATGCTTGTGGTAGCTGTTGGGTGAGAGCGGAATCAGAGAAAATGGTGTGACAGCCAGAACAGCGTCACTGATTGGACGCCGAATTTGGGCTAAGGTCACCTACTCGCAGCATGTTAAAGTTATTGAATAACACTGCCCGACCAGAGGAGAACGCAACGCGCGTCGTGTCTTCCCCGTTGGCCGGCTGTAATTTTTCGCGGGGCGAGTGTAACCCCCGTATTCATAAACGCTCCTTGACTTGAACTTGACTTGCCGCCGCCTTCAATGCAGCACAAACGCGTTTCAAACGCGCTGCCTTGAGGCCGTGGCAAGTCAAGTTCAAGTCAAGGAGCATTTATGAATACGGGGGTAATAACGCGGAGTTACGGCCACGCTAAGCACTCGCGCGTCGCAGAGGTACCAGCGAGACAGACGCTGAGGGTAAGGTCGCCACCTGGCAGTGTGTTAATGCGTCGACAAAATAGCACTTTGCCAATTCGAAACGCTCCGAATGGGACGGACGCGTAGAAACGACGCTCTGCAGAAAGTAATCGTGGATTTCAAAGTTATGATGCACTACTTCACTTTAGCAAGAACACTGTGAGAGGACAGTGGTAGATATAAAAGGCGCGTTTGTAATGCCTACAGAGTATGTGACCGTGGCGCAGTGGATAGCGTGCCCGGCATCTCTTCTTGCGAACCACGAGGTCGTAGGTTCGACTCCCGGTGACGGAACTTTTTTTCTTTGTCTTCTGATCGCGTGTATTTTTTCGAGGTAATTTCCGGGACGGAAATACGTCATTGAAATCTTGGTGGACCCCGGCATAAAACACTTTCGTGTTAATATTTATATCAAAACACCGGGGACCGAATCGGACTCGAACCCGGACCATATGCGTGGCAGCCCAATATTCTTCCACTGAGCGACGCAGGCGCTTGAAACTCCGTTGCAAACTAACCCTATGGAGGCTTCATGTTGGGTAGGGAATCTCATTAACATGTGTAATGAAGCGTTTTAGAACAGTAAAGTAACAAGCAGGCGTCACACAATGCAAATTGCGTAAAGAGTGGGTCGTGGACTGCTCCAAACTACTACAAGAGTCTCAGGCATAATTCTTCATCGTCGTCAGCCACAGTATCAACAAAGTTCACCTAATGCGTCAGAAGTGTGTAGTGGGTACCGCGCTTTTTCTGTTTACTTATTTATTTACAACATACTGCAGACCCAGTAATGGTCCAAGCAGGATGGACAGAACAGTGTAATGTAAACATTTATAAAAGGAAAAAAGGATCAAGTACTAAGATTGAACATTAGCAAAATTCATTAACAAGATGTAAAAAATATAGCGCAAAAATGAACAACTTCAAGCCAAAAATAACAAACGATATTGTAAATGCGCAACAGTATTATAAGTCGAAATAATATATTAGCAGAATAACAAGAGATGCACTACGAGCAACGACTTATTCAAGAAAAAACTGCATCAATAGCGTCAGTGCTGCATAAATTACCTACGGATGAGTCGTTCCAGTCAGCTATGGTACGGCGAAAGAAAGAGTATAAGAAAAGGTTAGTTTTCGTGATATAAGCGTTAAGCATTCCGCATGGCGAAGTCTCGTTGGGCGTGCTACAAGTGGCTTCAAGTAGGGATATGGACTAATGGAAAAATGATTGTTTTTCAGCAAAAAAATGAATTTATGTCAATGAATTTTCCTTCGTGTTTTCAATATTTGAATGTTATTAGCTAGCATAAGGCTGGTTGGGGAGTCGGTTGAGCAATATTTTGAAAATATAAATGGAACTGCTTTACGTTGGACTTTTTCCAAAGCATCATATCAGATTCGGCATAAAGGTCCCACACGATACATGCATACTCTAGTTAAGTACGGATGAGTGAGTATTATGCTGTTAAGTGAGTGGTAGGGAGAGCCTGATTTAATTTATGTCGTAGAAAGCATAGCATCCGGAAAGCTGCCTTGCAAATGTTGGGAATGTAAGCATTCCAGGATAAGTTGTTCATTATTGTGACACCCAGATGCTGGTATGCACGAACTTCTATGATAGGTGTAAAAGCAATGCTGTACGAAAAAAATCAATTGTTAAATTTTCTAACTTTCATGAAGACCGATTTGTTAGCATTTAGTTCCACATACCACTTCGAACAACACGATGCTATGTTGAGAAGGTGTGAATTAAGAGCGCTTTGGTCTTCACTGCAGGTTATTTCGTTAAATATTACGAAGTCATCCGCGATTAGCCTAACTTGCACAGGTGATTTAATTACATCAACAATGTCATTTATATAAACTAAAAATATTAAGGGTCCTAAAACGCTGCCCTGTGGAACACCCGAGGTTACAGGAAGCTCACCTGAAAAATTATTGTCAATTTCCAGGAACTGTCTACGGTTGGTTAGATAAGCAGTAAACCTATTAATTAGGTACAATGGCAGGCGAATCAAGTTGAGTTTTTCGATCAGGTGAGGATGCGAAACAAGATCGAATGCTTTTCTAAAATCCAGAAAAAAACTTCCCCATCTCCCGCTAAAGGGAACCATGTGTGGATGCGAAGCAGCGGGGAGATAATTAGCTTGAGCGGGAGGAACGTCGCCGCTCTCATTTCACGGCAGCGGTCCGGGCGCTCATCGCGGCGCTGCACAGGAGAGAGAATGAGGCGCACGCGCTCCGTCATTTTCATACTGCGGAACTACCGTGGCGCGCCCAGCGGAGTATGCAGCTGTCACACCAGCTGTCGTGCGCGCCGCTCCGTAGAGGATTCCTAGAGGAGAGGACGGGGGGGACCGTAGGAGGAGAGAGAGAGGGGACGTGAATGCGCTGTGGGTGTGTGGGACGCGGGAGCCGCTCCGTAGAGTAGAGGATTCCTAGAGGAGAGAGTGGGAGGGGACGCGCATGCGCTGTGGGGGTGTGGGACGCCGGAGCCGCTCCGTAGAGTAGAGGATTCCTAGAGGAGAGAGGGGGGAGAGGACGCGCATGCGCTGCGGGGGGTGTGGGACGCGGGCGCCGCTCCGTAGAGTAGATGATTCCTAGAGTAGAGAATGGGGGTGAGCGTAGGAGAGGATAGGGGAGGGGACGCGCATGCGCTGTAGGGGGGTGGGGGGACGCGGGGGGCCGCTTCGTAGAGTAGAGGATTTCTAGAGGAGAGAAAGGGGGTGAGCGTAGAAGATAGGACGCGCATGCGCTGTGGTGGTGTGGGACGCGGGAAGGAGGGACGGACTAAGCCCCCTCCAAACAGATGCAAGCAAGATCAAGGAATGGGGTCAACCTGGGCGACCGACACCACCTGCCTAGCCATTGCTAAGCAGCCTCTCTGTGCTCTCGGCCATGACCCTGATGACTGTGATTGTGGTTGACGGCCTTCATATTACTACGGTGTTATGGTTCGCATAATGGGTGCTTCCCTACTTCATGAAAGTGGCCGGACGCGGGACGGGGGACGCGGGACGCGGGAGGGACGGACAGAGCCCCGAGCATAAGATGCTTCGCATCTAAAATTACGTCAATTTGACCGGACTTATCAAGCACACTAGCGAAGTTGTGAACTACACTCTAAGCCAAAAGAAAGCAAAGGGGGGTATAGGGGTTCCTCCTTTGAGGGAGTAACTGCATTGCCACTCCCATTACTCCCCTAAAAGGAGCAACTGCAAGGGGATGAACCGTTACTCCCCTTTCAGATGCTCCTTCGGAGGATGAACAGTTATTCCCTCCAGTTGCTCCCCGAGAACCAACCGTTACTCCCGCCACTTGCTCCCCGAAGACCAACGGTTAGTCTTCACCGTTACTCTCGCGTTTTTGCTGTTACTCTCTGAGGAGCAACTGTTCATGCTTCCAGTTACTCCTAAGGGGATAAATATATATCTCGAACATGCATTTCAGATGCTGAACACATGGCCAGAGCTCCTTGGCAGAGAACTGCTTGGGTACTTATAACACTAAACGTAGACAAATTTAAACGAAAAGAAATGCTTTATTTTTTTTTAAATTTTTTTATGCAACGTGTGGGCACACACAGAAGTATAGTTCGCTGCACACCGCTGCCAACACCAACCGAGCGGCATAATACATCGAAGGCTTCCTGCGTCTTCAGCTGAAAAAAATCACCGCCCAAGCACTCCGTACAAATGGCTAACCAGCGAAGCTGAAATGTGCGGCCCCGCTGTTTAGCAGTGGGTTCAACCAGACGCTGCACTGAAGCCTTCCACAATTATTGTTGCCAGGCTGTGGTCGAACCACAGGCGGTCACAGACGTCGCAGCCGAAGCCAAAGTGCTGCTGGAGAAACTCTCGCCGAAAGCGGGCGTTCGCCCCGGCGAACGCACTCCCGTAATCATCATGTCGACGCTGTTCCGCCCGCAACGCCACTTAGATCCCATCTAGCGTTTGCAGAGAGCAGACGTGCTGCTCAGAGCTCTACATATGCGGGAGACGCCGTAAGCGTCTCACGCAGTGTACCTCGTACTCTTTGCCCTGCGCTGTTGCAACTACAACCAAACCAGGAGTCGGTTACTTCGTATACCTCCCATAGGACGCCTTAATTCTGACGTCAGCGCTGGCAGCGCCAAAATATCCCGTCAGTTACGCCCCTGGCGAGGGGGATTCAGAGTTACAAGTTGCATCAATGGCGGCGCACACGGTGTGCGTCGTCATGGCAACGCTAACACCAGCCGCGCCTCCTCCTCCCCTAGCTCTCTCGCGCGCGCCGGTTTTTAAAGAGGATAGTGTTTCTTGGGACTTAAACGGAGAAATTTTGGTCTGTCTCTCTGTTTCTCTGTTTGTCGGCACGTCACACAATTCAGCCACCCGGCCAAAGTTTAACCACTTTCTCAGCGCCCAGCCATCTTGCACAAGTATTTTTGTTCATACTTGTGAACATTGTCGATCAAAAAGCAAATGTTACGCATGTCTGAGGAGCAACGTCAATAAATAAGTAGTCTCTGGTATGTTTCTTTATAAGAAAATACATAGATACGTAATTATGAAGACCCCAGCGTTTCTTAGGCTGCGCTCAAAAAGCGACGCTATGCACGAAAAAGCCCTCGGCCGACGATATGTTGCTGCTGGGTTCTGCACAAGGTGATGTTTCTCGACAGCTCTGCCAGATGGCGTCCATGTCTCATGCAGCGCCTCCTCTATTTTATCAAGGCCAGCCAGATGCGGCCGATTCAACATAGAGAAAGCGCTGTCTGAGGCAAGGCAAAACAGTGTAGCACGGCCGGCAGAAGACTATCGTCTTTCGACGACATTTGCAGCGAAGCACGCAGATACGCGGCCATTTTTTCTTTTTTTTTCTTGTCGCTTGCGCGGGGCGCCTTTTTTTTTTATGAAGCCGCTCGCGCGTGCTGCGCCTTGCGGGGTGCGCGGCGCTTGTTTTAATGAATCCGCTCGCTCGTGCTGCGCCTTGTGTTCTTTGCGCGTTTGAATCCACGCATTTTGCAATCATGCATTCTGTAAACACTGCAGCCATGCAGCATGTGCCAGAAAACAAATGAATCCACTCAAAACACAATATGACTTTGGCCTCGTTTTATTGTCCTCGTTTCCCAAAATCAACATTTTCATCAAATGTGGAGCGATACAAGCTCGTTATAGTAACAGAAGCGATTAATAGATTAACAGGACAGGAGATTAACATACACAGGTTCATGATGACTGAACAACACGAAAGTTCCCAGCAAAGTAAGAACTTGCAGAACAGTGGCATAAAAAACAGAACACAACACTTGGGCACATATTAAAAAAACAATTTTTATACTGACAAAAGTGCAGAACTTCTGATATGCGCAAGATATTGCAGAAAATTGGGCTTGTATGACATCATTACTATAACAAACAAACGTGAACATTGACCGCATAGCAAAAACAGTGAAATCAGTTGAAGTACCTAAAAAAGAATAATAATGCATAAAGATTTAAATGTCAATATGGACTCCACATATAACTAACATTGGTCGCACTTTATTGACTCTATTTCCAAAAACGTTGATTTTCATAAGAACTTTAGTGATATAAAAAACACGAGGAAATTAACATACGATACGGAAGGATTCATGCCATCTGTACTTGAAATGCGCCGATTCTGCAATTCTTCAGCATTCCTCCGGGCGCACCGATCAGCTGTGGCTTTCCTGAATAGTTCAAGAACGCTTCCATCCTGAAGAAAAGAGACCAGTTTCAATGAGATAAAAAGCGCTGTCGACTCGTGCACAAGCGAACTTGTTTCTTCGTCTCAGAGCAGTACAACTTTTCGTACATCTACCTAGAGCCTCACAAACGCGGTTAGAGATGACGAGTGATTCATCATCATCATCATCAGCCTGTCTACGCCCACTGCAGGACAAAGGCCTCTCCCATGTTTCGCCAATCAACCCGGTCATGTGCTTTCTGCTGCTACGTTATACCTGCAAACTTCTTAATCTCATCTACCCACCTAATTTTCTGTCTCCCCCCTCAAGCGTTTGCCATCTCTTGGAATCCGGTCAGTTACCCTTAATGACCAGCGGTTATCCTGCCGACGTGCATCTTACCGGTACTTACCTACGGAGCAGAAACCTGGAGACTTACAAAGAGGGTTCAACTTAAACTGACGAGTGATTAGCCGGACACAAATGGACAGCACACATTTAAACACGCGGCTTTATGACAGTTGTAAACCTGTAACTATAGTTACGTCGCATATGTGCTTTATGTCCACTGTTCGTACAACGACGTAAACGCTGCGTCGTGCGCTTTTACAGTCATTTTTGAAGTGTGTCCCCGCTGCAAAAAAAAATGCTAACCGGTATGAACGTGAATTCAAATTGAGACAATGAAAATTACGTCTCAAAGGGTACGCTCACCTCTCGTTATTTTGGGGGCCGGCACCATCTTCAGGGACTTCTTCTGGAATTATTGAGCAACAGAGCACGATACACGAACAGCGAGAGTCGCGAAACACCGCGGCGCACAAGCACAAAACGAGCGAGCACCATGAAACGGACGAACGGAGATGGCCAGCGCACGCTTCGCGAACGCCCGACACGAAACTTTCCAACGGTTTTCGAAGCCGGCGGTGCCGCCGGCGCCAGCAAGGCGGCGGAAAGCGGGCATCCCGCCAGCGAGGAGGTTCGTCCCACCAGAGAGGGGGTTGGAGAGAGTCGGGAGTTGTTCGGGAGGGTGAAAAAAATGCGTATTTTAGTTGTCGTCCCAGCGGGGTGATGGCGCCACACTTAATTTTTATCTGTACAAGTCACGTGGATTTCTTTCACCCTCCTGACCAAAGCAAGGTGAAGACAGGCCTGCATCGACTGTACCTACTTGGGACTTTTCCGGTGAGGACTTTGACTGCTCGGACAATTTCAAGTTTTCCGAAACGCGAAGGCACCCTGCCGAACATCTTTCCGGTGATCGAGCATGGCCGAGACGACGGCGTCTCTGTGACACCGCGCCGCAGCCGCTGCAACTTTCGGCGCTTGGCCACGTTCGTGCGAACGCCAATCGCGCCGCATTGACATTCGGCGTGTGCCCAATTTTCGCTACTTTGACATGACTTCTACAGTTCCTACCATCGACTCAGCAGCAATGGACGCTGCCGACTCCAACGAATATCCCGTGGACCCGGACGATGGTTCTTGGTTCACTGCTACCCGCCGACGCAAGCCAAAGACCACAATGAATTCTGCGCCCGAGCCCTTGCCTGCCAAAAATCAAGTGACCCCACGGCCACCCCCCCCCCTACCTGTGGATGACTTAAAGGTGGTCTTCCGACCACAAGGAGGCCTTCGCCTGAGTGAATGGGCACAACACCTGGTGGCACGCGCCATCAGCATGGCTGCTGGGCTGCCGGGAGAAACAGTCAACAAGCTTCTCTTTCGCATACATGCGGAACGCAACATAGCAATTGCGAGCATACCAGACGAAACCATTGCTACAAAGTTACAAGCCGTCACTGAGCTAAATCTTGGATCGCAGCGCTATGAAATGCAAGCTTATATAGCCGCACCAGACAATTCTTGCAAGGGTGTCATCATCGGTCCCGAGAAGAATACCTCGCCTACCGAACTCCTTGACAACATCTACGCAACCGACGCCGAAGTCCTGCACGCCCGCATGATGGGCTCCACGAACACGGCGTTGATAACTTTTGCAGGCCTTCAGGTTCCACGTTATGTCTACTACTATCGTGCGGAATACAGATGCTACGTTCAACGACCTCGCAAACAAGTTTGCACGATCTGCCTTGAATTTGGACATCGGGCAGACGTATGTCCAACCCCGACTGAACGCCGACGTCAAGCATGTGGAGTTGAGACACAGGCGCCGGAGCATAGCTGCACGACTCAATGCTTCCACTGCAAAGGTGACCACCCAGCTACGCACCCCAAATGCCCAGCGAGAGAACAGAAACCCCCCAAACAAACAATACGTCAAGAAGGCATTGGAGGCGAAGGCGTTGGCACCACCACCTGCATCACCACCCAAGGGACACCGATCCAGGTCCAGAACGAGGCGCAGCCAATCCAAGAGCAGGGGGAAGTCTCAGGACAGGTCCTTGGAATTCCTAAACAACATGCCAGGAACCGCATCCAAGCCCAGCACCACCACCACGCTGGGACCGATCCCCAAAAAGAACAGAGCCGCAAGTGTGGAGGGACCAGAATCGCCACCCACCAAGAAGCCAGCGCCCGCTGGACATACGCCTCCGGCTACGGTGAGTTGGGCAGCAGGGCCTCCCAGGCTGAACTCTCCTTTACCTCCATCCTCCCAATCATCCTCATCACGCACTCACCCCAACGTAACTCCCACCTCAAACGCACATAACTGCACAAAGCAAGAGCTGCAAGATGCCCTCACAACACTGAGGGACTCGCTTAAGGCTGAAGTGACCAGCATGATCACTTAGGCAATTAATGATTTCCGTGCAGAACTCAGCGATATGTTAAAGGCCCATACACAAGCACTTGTTACAGAGATAAAGCAGCACATACAAGACAGCTTCGCGTCGTTTAGTACAGGGCCCCAAGACTCACTCGCACTTGCTTCAAACACCAAGGGCCTGACCAAGCGACCACACCCGTACATTCGCCCACCACTCGTAATTCAGGACATGGTGCACAAAAAGCAAGAAGGACCCCCCTGCAACGTCTTAGTCCTGCCTTCATCATGCGGCAGTGGAACTGCAGGGGGTTTCGACGAAAGCGGAGCTGCCTGCAACAGTACACTGCCACTTTCGCGAACCCTCCGGATATTGTGGCTCTGCAGGAGACGCACTGCACACCTACCCTCTCGGGCTTTCATTCATACACAGATCACCAAACACCATCACTTGTCGCAATACTAGTATCCAAACGCTTGACAACTATAGAACACACACTGTCGTCATCCATTCCACATGTGCTTGTTGAAATTGTTCCTCAGAAACGCAGTCAGCAGAGCTTATTTATACTGAACATCTATAGCTCCCCTAAATCTAGGAGGGATGACTTCGGGTACCTTATAGCGGAAACGTGCAAGCTAGGGGAACAGGTTGTAGTGGTTGGCGATTTTAATGCCCCACACACGTCATGGGGATACCTATCGGCCATACGTAAAGGTACCAAGTTAGAACGCCTCATATGCAATCACAGATTTACACTACTCACAGATCCGCAAGAGCCAACCAGAATAGGAACCAGCGCAACCAGAGATACGTGCCCTGACCTAACCTTTGTTAGGGGAGTTAGCAATTATAACTGGTCAAATCTACATGAAACGTTAGGTAGTGATAATTGTATCCTTTCTACTACACTGCATATCTCCAACCCCCGAGCTCCAGAGCGAAAGATCAGTCTCACTTATTGGGACACATTTGGGAAGCAGCGCGCTCAAACCGACCACACTGGGACACCGTTAAGTGAATGGCTCAGTGTCTGCACGCTGACCTTGAAAAAAGCAACCGAGTGGATAAGCACTACAACCATAATTCCAGATGTAGACAGGCACCTTCTACACCTGTGGGAAGCGCGCAGAAGCCTCATAAAACGCTGGCGTAAGCAGAGACACAATCGCAAGCTTAGACTTCGCATTGCTCAACTCACGTCGCAAGCCGAACAATACGCCACAGAGCGCACGAGGAACAATTGGCACAACTCGTGTAAGTCACTTAATGGAACGCTAAGCACTGCGCGCACGTGGACAATACTACGGGCTCTTATTGACCCGAAAAGTACCAAGTCCTACACAAGCAGTGCCATCCAAACGCTTCTTCACAAGCACGATGGGGACGACAACAGCGTCTTACAGACGCTTCAAGACAAGTACATCGCTGCAGGCCCTCAACCAAAATATAAAAACTACCCATATACAGAATCAACACCGCTGGATGCTGATATCACTGTGCACGAAGTTCGAGCTGCTCTTCTGAATATCCAGCGCAACACAGCACCAGGGAAAGACAACATCCAATACTCTCTCATTCGGAACCTCAACGACGAAGACCTACAACAGCTCACAGAATTTTATAACACCCACTGGAAATCCGGAACGTTACCCCAGGAATGGAGACATGCCGAAATAACACTCATTCCTAAGCCCGGCAAACCCCTAGAACTCGGACACCTACGACCAATCTCGTTAACGTCTTGTCTCGGTAAATTAATGGAGCACGTTGTCCTCCAAAGACTCCAACCATACCTTGAGGCCCAGGGATTTTTTCCAGACACACTGTTTGGGTATCGGGCCCATCTGTCCACGCAAGACATACTTCTCCAATTAAAAGAGGAAGTAATGGACAAGCCCAGTTCTGCGCAAACTAGAGCTCTGCTTGCCTTAGACATCCGCGGTGCATTTTAGAACGTCTCGCATGACCTCATACTGGATAATCTCGCGTCGACGTGGTGCGGACGACGAGTTTACGACTATGTGAAGGCCTTTCTAACAAACAGGACGGCAACCATAGGATTAGGCTCTCTTCGCAGTGACATCATCAAGCTCGCGGGTAAAGGCACGCCACAAGGTTCGGTGTTGTCCCCGACACTTTTCGACATCGCCATGGCTAAATTACCGCCTCTACTGACCAACATTCCAAGTCTGCGACATGCTTTGTACGCGGACGACGTCACTATCTGGGTGACCAAAGGCTCAGATGGACAAATACAAGACACTCTCCAAGAAGCAGTAAATACAGTTCAGGCATATGCACGCGCAGGTGGTCTAACGTGTTCTGCGGAAAAGTCCGAACTTCTGATAATTCGTAGTCCCCAGCGGAATCCCGACAACAGCCCTCAAATCACAGTCACTTTAGAGGACTATATAGTTCCCTGCGTACAGAAACTCCGCGTTCTTGGCCTCTATATTCAAGCTGATCTCAAGGCAACGCACACCATGAAAATATTAGAACAGCAAATTTCTCAAATCACGCATATGATCCGCCGCATTACAAACCGAACGCATGGGCTTCAGGAGCAAGACATTCTTCGTATAGTGAATGTCTGCATAGTAAGCCGCGTCACCTACCACGTCCCTTATCAAACCCTAACGCTTGCACAAGAAAGAAGACTGGATATCCTCCTCCGCAGAGCCGTCAAAACAGCGCTTGGACTACCCACGTACGCATCCACCGAGCGTCTCCTAGCCTTGGGAGTGCACAACAACCCAAGGGAAATAACCGAAGCACAGCGCAATAGTCAGATACGAAGACTCCGGAATACCCAAGTGGGAGAGCGGCTACTCATCAGGCTAGGGTATCCTCCGAACTGATACACATACAACACACCAGAGAAACAGCTACCCAGTGAGCTCCGAGCACGGATTACAATCGCGCCACTTCCGCGCAACATGCACCCTGATCGCAACGCTCAGCGCAGGCGGGCAAGGGTGAAAAATCTCACGCGCCTCATCGATCAGTCTCCCCCCAAACACTCTCTTATATTCCGACGCCGCTAGACACCACTCCCGCAGTTTTGCAGTTGGAGCAGTGGTGAACAATGATCACGACATCGTAGCCTCAATTAGCGTGCCTACGAAGAAAATATCAGAGGGCGAAGAGTGCGCCGTCGCTCTGGCGATTTCCCACGCTGCCATAAACCTTCCTCACACAGATATTATTCTAATCTTTACAGATTCACAGGATGCCTGCATTCACACGCGGTATCGTGTCACAACACACTCACCGAATTTTGAACACTGCATTCCACACACCACATAAGTTCCGACTTATCTGGACCCCTGGGCACGCCTCTCTCCCCGGTCATGACTGCGCACATGCAGCTACCCGAGCACTCACTAACCGGGAACCGGAGGAAGAGCTGTCCAACCCAGATGAGGAGGAGACAAACACGGAACTTTTAGGATATCGAGACACTCTCGAATACTATAGACGAGAACGTCTTCGGTATCCTCCACCACACCACACGCTGACCCGAGAGGATGCAACCGCGGTGCGTCAACTGCAGGCCAACACATTCCCTAACCTATATTTGCTCCACATCCTCCATCCCACTTCTTACCCTGACAAATGTCCTGGCTGCGGAGCGGTCCCAACGTTATTTCCCGTAACGCTGGAATGTCAGCGTCCGCCTGCCAGGCGTTCTCCCATCTCTTCCCCTATTCCAACCCTGCAAGACTGGGAGGCCATGCTGCGTGTCGAAAGTCCGAGTGGCCAGCGGGCGCTGGTCCGTCGGGCACGGGACGCGGCAGCTGCTGTTGGAGCTCTGGACTGAGAGCCCCACCCGACATTCCTCAATGAAAATAAAAAGTTTTTTTCTCTCTCTCTCTTCTTCGACGTGCCGTTGCTGTAAGCGTCTGACATCGCGAGCCAACTCGGCGGCGTGGTTTGCAAGATCCGCCCGCCACCGGCGCTTGCATTCCCGTTCGCGATTTAGCGCGGCTTGGAAGGCGGCCGGATCGTCGGTACGCAGTTGCTGCCGGCACTCGGCCTCGCGGGCCTGTTCTTGTGCCCAGACTGCAGCATCGGCCCGGCGAATGCGAGCTCTCTCACGTTTCCACTGTCGGCGCTCTTCTAAAGTTGTCCGCTGTTAGGGAGTTCTTAGGATCCGTGGGATGTGGAAGCTCTCAGTCGAAATCGATGCGCGCGTGCTCGGCGCCACGGCTGCGGCGGGATGGACGACGTCACTCACGGCCCAGACAATGGCGCGCGAGCTTGGTTTCGACGCTCAGAACAACGTAAGTGATAGCACAGCCAATGGAGACCGCTTGTGAAACAGATGCCGATCGGTTTTTCGTTTCTCCTAGCCATATACAGCTTTCGCTGTAAAACTGTCGAATTCCCAGCACAGGGCAGTCTGCGTCATCATGGCAGAAACAAGGTCAACTTCTTCGACTGTGAATGACTCGAGTTGCGCAGGGCTGTTGCTTCCATCATGCTAGCGCCTTTGAATGTCACTGCAGGCATTCCATGTGAAGCATCTTGTTGCTGCAAAAAAGAAAAAAAAGTGACTTGTTTTACACGTAAGCACAGAAACGCAGTTTGCACCAAAAAAGCGACCCTTTCACGTACGTAACACATAGAAAAAGTTTGCACTCACGAAATTCACTTGGCATCTGCATTTTTGCACAATCGAGAACAACATTATCTGCGGTATCCACTAACACGAGAAAATCATCATAGACCTGCAAAAAATAAATAAAAAATAAAGAACATGCATCAAATATTGTTTTATTTAGTTGCAGTAAAGTCTGTTTAAGAAGAGCCAAGTGGGAATCAGCCTAATTACGCGCAAGTGGTAAAGCTCAAACGGCATTGAGCTTAGTAAAACGACATAAAAAAAGGTTACTCATACTATAACTAATAATTCTTCAAGCGCAAACTGCGTTTCAAAACTTTCTGTGCTACGACCATGTAGGAAATAATGATTTAATGATCATTTAGTAAGAATTACATCGCTTGCTATGCTAGCGCCACACTTGCAGCTAGCGAGCAGTTTTGTCATCAGGCATTTCACGTTGAAGTGTGCTACTAGTTTCGCAAATGACGAACGGCGTGTCTGGGTATGTTTTCTTTCTCCCTTTTCTTATTTTGAAAGCCTCGTCGTGCCTCGTTTTTCACGTGTTTTGGTGTTTGATCGGCTTTGACATAGCTTTGACAACTTTCTCTGTGCTGCTCCTGGGCGTGTGTTTTACGAAGAGCTGCCGTCTTAACGCAAGATGTAGCGTACGCGTGTTGCGGCAACTGTATTCGCGGACTTTCTGTGGTCAGCCAGCGCTGTTTTTATTATCTGCGGATGCTAAAATAATTAAGTGTTGTAGTGTGGTGCAGTGCGGCGCAAAAAAAAGACAAACATCCGGCCCCTGCATATAAATGCGGGCGCCTGCATATTTGTCTGCGGTGTCCTTTGGGTAGTAACGGTTGCGTGACGAGAGCAAGTGCTGCCGTTCCTCCTTCCGTTGCTCCCTTTCAAACACGAGACTAAAACACTTGCTCCGCCGTTTTCGAGCGTGTCAGCCATCTTTTTCCACTTGGTCTTTTTGGGGAGTAACTGTTACTCTCAAGGACTAAAAGCCGCCGTTGCTCCCATTTTGGCCATTTTTGGCTTAGAGTGTATAGTGGTTAATTGGGTAACAGTAGACAGACCTTTACGAAAGCCGTGCTGGTGGTTAGACAAAAGACGCTTATAAATGAGGAATTTGTTAATTTCTTTTTTCTATAACATTTTCTAGTAGCTTGCAACAAGATGATGTTAGTGAAATCGGACGATAATTAGTCAAAAGTGTCGCATCACTCTTCTTTGGTATAGGTACAAGACGTGCCTTCAGCCAGTTGCTAGGAAGGATTGCAGAGGACAATGATGCTTGGAAAATAATTACTAAAAATTCGCAGAACTTTTTCGCGTATTTGTGAAGGAAGGCATTTGGTATACAATCCAGTCCAGGTGTTGATTTAGTTTTTAAGTTAAAGGGGTGGTGCCACCAAATTTGTGACTTGCGCGTTCTTCGCTGCAAGCGTTTTTCATAGCCCTAGGAAGCATGATACACGCAAAAAGATTTATGTATTCTCGCTAAATAATTTATTACCGCCTTATTTATGCGGACAACTTTCGGTTTCGGTTTCAGGGCGCCAAGTTGGGCAGTGACGTAGAATTGTAGGAGGCTTGGTCACGTGACCTCACAAGGCTCGCGCGAAGATGCGCAGCGCTTCGCGCGAGCACTCTTGGGACAAAACAACAAGCACTTCTTGAATGCGATGTAATCTGAAGTTAGCGAAGACCAGGTCAATACACGTCCCCTGTTTGTTGTTGGATGTTTATGGTCATATGAAATGCATCTGAGAGCATAACGCGATGTCATATGCTGTACAAGCCAGTCGTCTTTCATGATATCTATAGTAAAGTCACCGGCCAGTATGAAGGGGTCTTTCTTCTATTTTGTATCGTAGTCTCACATCGCTGTATCAATGTATTTCGTAAGGCTGCCTCGGGGGAGATTAGGGACCATATACAGTATGATTACAACGGCTCCGTTGGGCAGTTTTATCCCAGCATGTTCCCCGTTGTGAGCTTGACTAGTTATTGCTAGTTTGAGATCCACCGCGGTCTCTGACAGTTCAACGTACATCCGAACACCGCCCGCCGGACGCTGCGCTTCTTCTGTGCAGACGACTGGGACGAATCTCGTGATGTACAGTTTTTTCCCGTTCCACGTTTCAGTAAAGCAGAGAACTTCGGCTTTCGTTAGAATGGAATCTCGCTCGACGTCTTTGTTTTCTTCGTAAAGCTGCTTGTACTTGGCTGAAGAGAAGCAGAGCACGCGCCGGGAGCGCGAAACCAGAGCACACGCCGGCGAGAGCGCTGATACCGCAGCGCCCCTAACGGTCTCCACTCGAAACAGAGCTACACTAGACAGTGGGGTACAAGGCTCGATGTGTTTTTCTTCGTCGCGCGAAACCAGAGCACGTGCTGCAGAGAGCGACGTCTTTGTTTTCTTCGTAGCGCGAAACCACAGCACATGCCGGAGAGAGCGCTGATACCGCAGCGCCCCGAGCGGTCTCCACTCGAACCAGAGCTGCGCTAGATACCGGGGGTACAAGGCTCGGCCTTAAGGTGAAGTTTCGCCCCTCAAAGTTTGATGGTTGTGGAGTCGCGAGGGAACCCAGGGGTCCTGGGAATTTCCTAATTTCCATGCAAAAACTTTTCCATCTCGAGTCGGTGCCGCCTATGTCACACAAAGCTGCCGCCCCTAGGACCATAGTGTTCTTACCTTTGTTGTTGTTGTTCGCATTTAACTTACCAAAGTCACAACATGATTTTGAGAGGTGCCGTAGTGGACGACGCCGGAAATTTCGACCACCTGGAGTTCTTTAACGTGCACCTGAACCTATGTACACGGACCTCTAGCATTTCACTCTCGATCGAAGTTTCCACCTTTATTCTTCCTCAATTAATATTTCAATGCCCTTTCATTAATGTCGTTGTTTAGTCTCTCGTTTACCTTCATATAAGGAAAACAAAGAACCTGTTTTGGTCATTAATTTTTTTCTTTCTCTCGTTACATACATCTATAGCCCAACACTTTAGTCGCGCCCTCGAAGGCACGATTGTTTCTTTTTCTGCCCTCGCGTTCCTGTGTGCCTGCATCACTTACATTTGCGAAGTGCCCAAACGCTTACTTGGCGTAGCGGCTGACAATGGTTATTGTGGTGAATTAGAACTCAGCTGCTTGTAATATGCTTGTAGTTTTCAAGAACGCACTTATTACGCAATCTATGCTATGTGACGACTTGTATGGACAAACAATGTTACTGTACTGTAAGCTAGAAACTTACGATAGCTAATATATGTGCATTTTGTATTTCAGTTGTCCTAGACCACGGTGCGTTGGTGATCCATTCAATCCGTTACGGCCAGATGGGTCACATTTCCAAACTGTGTGGCCAATGTGCTGTCAAGAATAGTGGAGTTCTCCATGTATTACGTTGACGATATTTCTGCAAATGCCTGTGTAACGGCGTCTACAAATAAATATTGACCTATAAAGACGACAGCACCGCTGTAATCAAATTTCCATATGCATGTGGAAATTTGTGATAGAGAAGTCGGGAGTATTATTCGTTCTTGTGGTGGTAAGTCCTCGTCGCCTAAGCAGTGTCATTAGCGCACATGATAAACTTATCGATCTTTTCGACTAGGCAGTGACTGTAATGTTAGCAAGGTTATGAAGTACACCTTACCCATACCCCTTTCCTTGGCAACTTTGATTTGCTGGTTTAATAAGAAAATGCTGGACACAAGGGCAAAGAAATAAAGAACGGAGGCATGGTGCAAGGAAAAAAAATGAGAGAGAGAACATAGCGCGCAGAGTTCATTTGGAACGTGTGGCACAGTGATTCGACTGGGTGTGCAACAATTTGTTGAACTCAAGCTTTATCCACAAAAGACGGACAACCACTGTCTAAGGAGGGTAAGCTGGAATCACGTCTATTTGACAACTTAACACTTTGCGATCATATGCGTGAGAACAGCAATTTTAGCTTTTTATTCAGTTCTCTCTAAATTAGGGATAAAAGTACCACCAGCAGCATTTCAGCTTTTTCTCTGCCAGGCCCTTTCATTTCTGTTTCTTCCTTCATCGAGCGTGATAATGGCGGCAAATTCCCAAGTATATTTCTAGAAAACTGCATTCATTTTGAGATATATGTGAGTAAGAATGTGCGGCCATATATGAGTGCAATGTTGTCATTTCGCTGTCATGGCTTAACGCCTTCACGAATTGTGGTAAGTGGATCTACAATCAACACCACAGGTCTATTTTGGAATTTTCTGCAGAAAACAGAACTGTATGATGATGTGTGACATGTTTTGATGGCATAGGGCAAAATAATTCAATTAAAATCTACAACATGCCTCCCTGCACGGTTGCATATTTCTTAAAAGTAATGCTAGCCTTATTGTACTAACTTAGTTGCCTTCATGTGCAGGCTTACACCAAGTTCCTTGTAGATCCCATTTCTCTGGATAGTGTTGACATACGAGCAGTGTGAAGTGCACATGTCAGTGTGCATTATGATGAGATTTGCCACACTACTTTCATGTTGCTTGACTGTTGTGAATTATATATAGTGCTTGGGTTGTACTGTATACGTTCTTAGTGTTTTGTTGGGTGTAGGTTCTGTGCAAGAAGATGGAAATATACATATGCTTACACTGACATGAGAACTGCTACTGTTTTGATTCCAATAAAATATTGCGAACACTGTTTTTCTTATCATTCTTATCACAGCTGTTTCGTTGAAGAAGACGGCAACACTACATTTTTTTATTCTTGCTACATCATCTGTGCAAGAGGAGTGCCACATACACGTGGACTTTCACAAGGGCGAAGTGCATGTGCATTAACTTTTTATTTAACGGGAGACCTGTCACCGCTAATTTGTGGTGGTTTTACTTGACATTGGGGCATGCTTACGCATTCGCTTTAATGCATTTGTGTGATGTTTAACAATGAAGGTTAATTAGTAAGATTGTAGGTAGTCTCCGAGTGTGAAAGCGACTAAATACTGAATTTGAGTTATAGAATCGCTGTGTGCCCCGCGAAAGTGCGAGTTGCGAATAAGTGCTAATTGTGGATGTAGATTATCGTTCAGCTACTCTGAAGGCGCTGCTGCACCTGCGTTTGGCTCGCGAGAGTACGCGCGCCATGAATGCACTTAGTGTAGGCGCGTTACAATGTCCTTGTTACTCGGGCATCTGCATACGCGTGCACACGGGGAGGGGGGGGAGAGTCTGCCCCGTGCATTGACAGGGCGCAGCGACGAGCCTTCGTCCCTCGCCCCCTTCCACCTGGAGAGGCACCCTGCGCACGCTTGTGGGCATCTGCGTGAGTAACTTTTCTATGCTATGGGAGTCGTAGCGGTGAGCGCGCCGGTGGATGACGAGAATGATGGACACATGCACGCTCGCGTTTAGGGGCCGCTGACAGTCAGTCGTGGCAGAGTTTTGAAATGATAAAGATGTGTTGCTCAGTGTTTCGTCCTCGTCTCTGAGGGCTTCCGTGCGGCGGGAGGCACACCCCCCATCAATGGAAACACAGGCGGTCTCGTACAGGTCAGAACACGCCGCTGCCATGGGACGCGTGCAGCTCGCGGCAGAAACAACGAAAATAGCTCCATATGATGCGCCCATGGAATGCACATATGTTCGGCCATCTGAGGATACCTTTTGTCACGCTGGTATCCACGAATTGCGGGCCAGTGAAACAGTGTCGAAGTACTCAAGAGGGCACACGTTTACAATTTTTCTAGCGGCATGACACGACGAACCGAATAGTTCGAAGCTGATGGTGTTTACCTTGGCCTTCGTGACGCCCCTGAGTTTATGTACTGGCCTAACGAAAACGCTAACACATGCCGATGCTACGAGAACAAATGTTTGAGGTGTCGCCGACAGGTTAGTAGCCGCTTTGTAGATATATACCACCGTGAAAAACTACGCAAGCTAGTGGTGGCGCTGTGGTGTAATGGATATGATGTTTGCTTTCAGTGCGTGTGGTCGCGAGTTCGATTCCTGTGTCGTGGGTGCTTGTATGCATATGTCATGTTTGTGCATGAATACATCAATGTCCATTTTCTAATATGTCCTAGCGAAGAATAGTTGCAAGAAATGTCTCTAAAACGCTATTATAGTGCCCGAAATACCTTTTTTTCTTTGTGGCCCTCTCTCGGGCCGCGTATAAAGGGGCGTTTTAAAATCTCTCAAAGAAGCAGAAAAACTTGCAAAGAACTCCGTTCAAGCCCCCCGAAATGAGTTAAATAAAAACTCCAAAGTTACCTCGCTAATTCCCTCTTTTTGACTCCGTTTACTATGTAAACAAACCTTGTTAAGCCTTCTGCACCGCAAATCGACTGTGTATCTCGAAAACGGAGCTGTTTTATCGCCAGTATACGCTTAGCGAAGCCTCATTAGTCAAATCTAAATCAAATACCAGCATTATTTGGGAATGAATGAGTTTAACAATGCAGGCCCACGGCTAGAAAGATTCGATGTGGACGGCTGTCTCTTCAACAGGCACCGCCATCTTGCCCTGCGTACCCCCCTAAAACCTCCTTTGGTAGGGGGGTTTTGCGTAGTACCTTTAGGATGCAAGTTAAGAGCCGGGCCCAAAACTCCCAAAAAGGCTCAAACCCGTTTGCTGTGTAGGCAGTTAAAAATTATTCAACGTCCTATTGCATGGACTAACGGCGATTTCCTATAGCGAACTACTTCGGGCTGAGCTCGACATAGTTACTTAGTGTAACTACGGAGCTGTTGAAGGCCGCGGTATACCCTTGGCAATCGCATTGCGCACTTTCTAGGCCAGTCGCGAAAGCGAAGCCCGATGAGAGGAAGAAGTGAGTGAGTGGGAAGCCTAGTACTTCAGCAAGTTTAGCCTGCTAAAGAAAGAGTGGTGACGTAGCAAGGGTAAAGCTGGGAAGATAGGAGGCGAGCAAAGCTATGCGCGAGCGAAACACGTTGTCTGGACAGCAGGATAGAGCAGGAACCTATTGACGGCCAAAGCACACACGATACGATGCACAAGAAAGAACACGACACAACCACTGCCCTTGCCTAGTGTCACGAATCTCCGGACACCGATCGACGAGAAGGAACGGACGAGGCGGGAGCGAAAAACACACACATGTTTAACTGCCCACTAAAGGAAAGCACACATAACCAAAATCACTGCAAACACGAAGAAGAAACCCGCTAACTGAAACCTCACAAAAGTACAACTATTATAGAGCCTACAAACAACTGGAAAGTACGAAGCGTTCATCGCTTAACTCACGGCGTCGTGTGCCGGTTCATGATGAGGCGAGGCGTTGCGGGGGGCTTTGTCGTTGACGTCGGCGTCCAAGTCGGTGGTGTCGTCCTTCTCTGGCGAGGAATGCAGACTGGCGTAGTTGTAGACGCTGGGAGGCTTGGAGTTCGGTGACCTGCGCGTCGCAGGTACTTGCGCTGGCCCGAGTCTCCCAGGAACTGGATCCGGCTCAGACGAGGCCTACGGTGCGGTGCCGTAGGATGGGACGCTCGGCAAGATGGCGGTGCCTGTTGAAGAGACAGCCGTCCACATCGAATCTTTCTAGCCGTGGGCCTGCATTGTTAAACTCATTCATTCCCAAATAATGCTGGTATTTGATTTAGATTTGACTAATGAGGCTTCGCTAAGCGTATACTGGCGATAAAACAGCTCCGTTTTCGAGATACACAGTCGATTTGCGGTGCAGAAGGCTTAACAAGGTTTGTTTACATAGTAAACGGAGTCAAAAAGAGGGAATTAGCGAGGTAACTTTGGAGTTTTTATTTAACTCATTTCGGGGGCTTGAACGGAGTTCTTTGCAAGTTTTTCTGCTTCTTTGAGAGATTTTAAAACGCCCCTTTATACGCGGCCCGAGAGAGGGCCACAACTACGGAGCTGTTGAAGGCCGCGGTATACCCTTGGCAATCGCATTGCGCACTTTCTAGGCCAGTCGCGAAAGCGAAGCCCGATGAGAGGAAGAAGTGAGTGAGTGGGAAGCCTAGTACTTCAGCAAGTTTAGCCTGCTAAAGAAAGAGTGGTGACGTAGCAAGGGTAAAGCTGGGAAGATAGGAGGCGAGCAAAGCTATGCGCGAGCGAAACACGTTGTCTGGACAGCAGGATAGAGCAGGAACCTATTGACGGCCAAAGCACACAAGATACGATGCACAAGAAAGAACACGACACAACCACTGCCCTTGCCTAGTGTCACGAATCTCCGGACACCGATCGACGAGAAGGAACGGACGAGGCGGGAGCGAAAAACACACACATGTTTAACTGCCCACTAAAGGAAAGCACACATAACCAAAATCACTGCAAACACGAAGAAGAAACCCGCTAACTGAAACCTCACAAAAGTACAACTATTATAGAGCCTACAAACAACTGGAAAGTACGAAGCGTTCATCGCTTAACTCACGGCGTCGTGTGCCGGTTCATGATGAGGCGAGGCGTTGCGGGGGGCTTTGTCGTTGACGTCGGCGTCCAAGTCGGTGGTGTCGTCCTTCTCTGGCGAGGAATGCAGACTGGCGTAGTTGTAGACGCTGGGAGGCTTGGAGTTCGGTGACCTGCGCGTCGCAGGTACTTGCGCTGGCCCGAGTCTCCCAGGAACTGGATCCGGCTCAGACGAGGCCTACGGTGCGGTGCCGTAGGATGGGACGCTCGGTGCACAAGCCGATGGCGCTCCCAGGCCGCTGCGGGTTCTCGTGCCTGCCTTCCGGTCCTTTAGCCAGCCGGAGTATACGGTGCGTTGCCGTAGAACGAGAGCTGGAGCGCCCGGAACACAAGCCGGCGACGCTCGTGCCCAGCTCACGCGCTCACGATGGAATACCCAGGGCCCCTCTGTCCACGTCACCTTCGTTTTTATAACTACCACTTCGTCTTCCTCTTCTTCAGGTGTCGCGCTTCTACGTCATCTCATGCTCGTCGTCTTCCTCTTCTTTTGCTTTATATTCGTTGTCACCTCCTATCCGTGACACCTAGTGATTTTCTTGTGATTGATGTTTTGTGTGCGCTCACCGTTATGAGAATGTTCCAACTAGCACAGTTTGCTGCATTAGGCTTATGCTCTAAAGTGATTGTGATATGCAATCGCGTGATATGCAGTGCTTGTCAGTAAATAGGATGATGCCGCCAAGCTATGGCGAATGCGGAGGAACGGTAAAACCCCTCAAACTTCATAAAGAAGCGACAGACTGCTCCTCCGCTCTGGTTAGTTCTCAGTCTCCTCTCCTTGGCGCTCCGTTTTCCAACGTGGCGCCAAATACCTTGCTACTGCAGCATACTACATTCCACAGAGCGAGTGCTTGCTTGCTAGGCATTGCGCGGTAATATTCCCTTTAGTCGTCAAGCTACTGATGTCTTTCTAACAGCGAAGCTCTTGAAACTGGCAGAAAAACACCGCAGCTCTTGAAAAAGATATCATCCAGAACGGGTTGTGCTACAAAATCTAGGCAAATGTCACTATTCAGCGCTGCGGCATAGCCTCTATGAGACCTCAGGTTTGAGAGAACTAGTACAAAGAGAGAGAGAGAGAGAAATTAAGAAAGAGAATAAAAAAGAGAAAGACCGAACGAAAGAAAGGTTTAACTCAAGAGAAATAGAGCAATTCCTGCCGATAAATATTCTTCAATGGTCGGGATTCGAACCTGCGTACCCTCGATCCCAAGGCGAGCATCCAGCGACTGTGCTATCCACCCAAGCTGGCAGAACCTTGCACAGTATAGTGTACAAAGGTCGTGGGAAAGCGAAGTAAAAGTGACAGGGTCACAAGGGATGCTGAGAAGGAGGAAAAAGAGGAGAGGAGAGAGTATTGCCTAGCATAGATCAATAAAAGAAAGAAAACGAATAGAGAAAGAGCAAATAAATTGAAAAGAGACAGGAAATGAGTATCGCGTCATCTTCCGACCAGATGCGGTACCACCTGGCCAACGCTTTGCAGTGCATAGCCTGTCTACGCTTGATCGTGCCGAGTCAGCCATGGGGCGTCATCAGCAAGTGCATACTCAAGATGGGGAAGCCGCACATATCCAAGCTATATGTTTCGGTCGATGCGGAGTACGGGTGGCGGTGGGACCATTTTTCGCTGTTCGAAGCTTTGCGCGAGTCACTGCAAATGTCCGGAATTCTTGGTTTTATCTTTAGAAGGTGTTGGCTCTTTTATATACCGCGGCTTAGTCCGTTTCGCAAATATAACTTCTGACAAATAACAGTAAAGAATTAGATCACAAAGCAAGAGTTATGTATCATCTTTTAAAGCAAAGAATTTCTCTCCGGTGGCCTATGCATATTAATTAATTGCACTTTTTGCCGCACTGATAATTAGAGCAAAATATCTATACAAGCGCAAAGCTGGTCCACGACAGCTCGTTGTAGTGTCGCATAAGGTATACAATTAAGTACGAAACTACCGCCAAGATTGTATCAGCTGATCTCGCAGCGACTGATTCTAAACGACACATCTGACCCTAACGCCCCGCTCTCTAAGAAGCCTTCTAAAACCTATACATTCCCCATGTCGTCCTCGCGAGGATAATTCGCCACGCATACCATTGGCGGACTGAGGCTGTCAGTACGCACGAGTGGTCACCGCTCTGAAATAGTTGTTGAGCATACGATACCTAATAGCCCAATACGTGCCTGTCTACGTATCGTGCTATACAGTGCTACATAAACGGGCTTACTTGAGGCGTCTGCCACACAACCATATTTGGCGGCTGGCTCGCTCGGTTTCTTTTTTCCACCAAAGCTTTGCGCTAGGAATTGACTGTCCACTGTTTAACAAACCCACAAAAACGCGCATTTTGGTTCGTATCGCGGTCCCGCATCAACAACCATCTATATTGTCACCTGGTCGTGATGTTGAAGAAGGTAGCACTCAGTGGGTTAAAGAGGAAATGTTTTTTTTGGGGCGAACCTGTGCACGAGAAACGGAAAGTGTAACTACAAGGAATACGCACTGTACACTGACAGCGGCGAGCAGAGCGTGGGCGGTCGATAAAATGATCTGCTGCAAGGCGCGTCGCCATTTATACATGCGCATCGAACGTTCGAGCCGTGTCACTCGTGGCCTTGTCCGCTACAGAATAAAGTCACCTTTCACATTGGCGCCCATGCCCAACAGAAGTTCTTATAAGAATTTAGAATATTTTTAGACATTTGGGCGCGATTTGAGCAAAGCAGTAGCTACACGTATAATGAAAGAAATAAGTGTATGTGGCACTGCCCCCCTCTGAAAAGCCACCGTCCCTATGGTTTGACTCAACATGGAAGTAGATACAAAGAACTTACAATGATAAAGCAAAAGGTGCAATCCTAACCCGCATAAGACAGCTTAAGGCGAACGATATTCAAGCCTTCAGGCCATGCATGGCTCCATATAGAGTTCGTAATGCCGTCACGGATGAACTCGTGGCCTTGAGCTCCGAGACATCGAAGCACTTCGTGTGGCCCGAAGAATCGCGGAAGAAGCTATGAAAGTGGCGTTCCATTTGGAGTCGTCGAAGATTATGGCGATGGCGGTTCACTCTCGGCTGGATCTTGATGCGCAGGTGGGCGAGGTGCCGTGCTTCTTCGGTGCGGTGCAAATAAGCGGCAACGTCGAGATTTTCTTCGTCGGTGGCAGTTGGCAATGTTGCGTCGAGCGTCGTTACTGGGCCCCTTCCATAGACCAACTTGTATGGCCTCATCTGAGTGGTTTCTTGTAAGGCTCTGTTGTATGTGAACGTCACGTACGGAAGGATGCAAACCCACGAATTGTGCTCACGTCGACGTACATGTCCGCATATCGGCGATGTTCTTATTCAGACAGTCGCTGTTGCAGGTAGGCGGTGGTCCGGCGGTTGCTTGTTTGGCTGTATCTTAAAATCGCCTGAGTTAACTGAGCAGTAGTGGCCATGCGTACGTCTGTCGGTGAAGAGAGCCCATGGGGCGCTATGACGCAGAACGATGTCTTCAACGAAGAACTTCGTCCCCTCGGAAGCACTGCCTCTACGTAGGGCCCCTGTTTCGGCGTGGCGGGTTGTGTAGTCGGTAGCTACGATGATCCATTAATTTCCGCAATTCGACGCAGGGAACGGCCTCGGTAGGTCCATACCGATTTGCGGGAATGGTTGGTGAGGTGGTTTGATCGGCTGAAAAAAGCCTGCTGGTCTTGTCATCGCTGTCCTGCATCGCAGACAGTCTCGACATGTCGTAACGTAACGAGCGACGTCGGTGGCAAGCTGCGGCCAGTAGTACTTTTTCTGTAATGATGCGAGCGTGTATGAAATACCGAGGTGTCCTGCCTTCGGATCGTCGTGTAGGGCCCCTGTTTCGGCGTGGCGGGTTGTGTAGTCGGTAGCTACGATGATTCATTAATTTCCGCAATTCGACGCAGGGAACGGCCTCGGTAGGTCCATACCGATTTGCGGGAATGGTTGGTGAGGTGGTTTGATCGGCTGAAAAAAGCCTGCTGGTTGCGGCTTTTTGCGGTTGGAAATCTAAGGACACCACAAGGAGTTAGTTGGCACGAAGTGTTGAGAAACTTTTATTTAGGAGAACATCATTTCGAAAAAACGAAGCCAGTCCTGACTTGAATAGGTTCGGAACAACGGCGCGTCCTGCCCTCGAGGGAATTCACAAGGTCCCTGAGTTCCAGGTCGGCTGGCTGTTGTGCAGCGAAGTGGTCGGTACTTATGGTTTGCAAGAAGCAGTCATAATCCTGGTCGTCCTGCGGCGGTGTGACGACGTGGCAAGAGACAGCCAGTTGGCGTCAGAGTGTTTTCTTCTGGAATTGTAAGCGACTGCAATGGCGAATTCCTGTAGTCACATGCTCAGCAATGTGAGTCGACCTGAAGGGTCCTTCAAGTTAGCTAGCCGACAGAAGGCGTGATTGTTGCTCAGAAATTTCAAGGGCCTACCGTAGTGGTAGATTTTAAACTACGATGCAGTGCAGATTATGGCAAGGCACTGTTTTAAATGCGAAGCATTTCTTTGCGTACTGTAAGCACTCTCGGGTTTCTATCTATCTATCTATCTATCTATCTATCTATCTATCTATCTATCTATCTATCTATCTATCTATCTATCTATCTATCTATATAGCCGCCTACGTCTGGGTGCTCTCGTGATGGCTTCCTTAAGGTGGCGGTCCCACTCCGGCGGCATCCGCTCGGCATTTTAGTTATTGTTTGGTGACGCGCTGCGCTTACTGCGCTCATTGGATTGATGTGATTTGTATTGCATTAGAAAGCTTACGGTCTCCGCTTTGTAATGACAACTGGTGTTATTGCCTAGTCTGAAGCGTTATTTCATGGCTAAGAAAACAATGTGAGCAAAAAGCAGCGTTTTTGCTGCACAAGCCTCCGAGTACGGCAAAACTGTTTGACATAGCCAAATGAAATTTACTGTGTCTTTTAATGAAGCATTATCCAAGGTTTCTATGAAGAGATATTGCGTGTAAGGCAACTAGAAATTGATGCAGGCTCCAATAAAAATAGTCTAAATAATGAAAGTTTATGAGTGAATAACTTTTTTTCTTTTTAATGTAGGGTAACAACATTTATTGTGTTTGTAGAATATGATGAATTTGATGTGTAGAAGAAGTTGTTTTGTGTTTTTATGAGCAGTTCGTGAATTATTATTACTTCAATTCGGCAAATTGTGGCTCTACTTGGTCACGCATTACCGACGAAGGGACAGAACTATCCATCGTGAAACTCTGAAATCTTCAATATTCAAGCAGCAAGCCTTTTTCTCGGTTTCTATGAAGAGAAAATCGTCTTATCTTTATTAGAAATTTGCAGGACAGCAGTGAATTTAGCTCATTTTCCTGCTTGCGAGGTTCCTGCAAATTCACATTTTTTTCTTTTAGATGGTAATTCAATACAAGTATTGCAGATGAGCAGAGCCATACAGTGACTTGTAATTACCAGTACTCACTATCTTTACGAAGCAGTGCTTGAAACAAACGATTTTCGATAAATAATAAATCTCGCAAATGTTTTTGGTGGTGGCGCCATCTGTGCAAAAAAAAAACATCAAGCTCTTTCTCGTCAGTTCCAACTTTCGTCAAATGTGGCGCCACAAAACATTTTTAAGCGTGGCGAACATGGATGGGTTATTTCTTCTGACTGCAGTGTCTGGCTCAATGGCTTAGTCTAGTCGCCCCTCCAGCTACGCCTTCAAAGTACAATGTAACCCTAAGGGTAGAGTTAGGTTCCGTTCTAGTTCTTCCACTCGCCTCGCTGGTTGCGCGACATTGGCTGCTGCCGCCAAGGAAGCCGAAGACGAGATTTTTTTCATCTGCTGGCACCTTGAGGAAAGGACCGCTCGGACATCATTTCGATAGAGACGTTTATTCGTTTCTCTTCCTCCTTTTTGTCCCTGCACCCCTGGTTTTATTCCCTAACTCCCCATTCAAACACTCTTACAATCCAATCGGAACACAGGAATGTCTCTCTCCTCGACTCCCGGTTGGCTGCCGTCGAACGTGCCAGGCACGGAGTCCTTCCTCCTCGGATCTTCCTCGAAGAACCACCGCCTCTCGCCCACTCGACTGTTCGCCGCCGCCGCTCAACTTCCTTCACTCCGGTTCCCGGAACATTGGGCGTCCGGCGTCGACGGGCCGTGGGAACGCACCTCCCGGGTACGTGCCTGCAGTGCTGGGCTGACAGTCCATCAGTATAATTGGCCCGTGTATCAATGCCGCCGCTGCCACTGGTTTCGGTTGCCACAGCGGAGCGTAAGTGCACCTTCCACCCCTGCAGCCGGACTCGTCTCTTGTCTCCAGTAAGGCGCCACCACTAAGCCCTTTGGGAGACGTGAGTCTTCTCGTCGTTTATGACCGACAGACGGCCGTCGTTCCGCCAATTCAGTGGTGCCGCTTCCGTCATGGCGCGGGCTCACCGTCAGCGGGGCGGGTAACGATATGAAGGCATTCGGCGAACGCACCAAGTTCGAACCCAACACCTCTCCTCCAACTGTGTTGCACTGTATCTATGACATGCGACACAACCACAACCACGCATTCACACATGTTCACTGGCTCGACACGTGAGGCACCAATCGTCACTCGTACCCCTTTGACTCTGTCGCGCGCGCGCATTGACAAAGCATACACCCCCCCCTTACCTCGCTGTCCCTTTTATGCGTCATCATTGGGAGTCACCAACCGCGACATTGCGTCTGCATTAGCGTTTAGAGACCCCTTTTTGTGTTCTATTTCCAGGTTATACTTCTGCAGCGCCAACGCCCAGCGTGTCAGTCTCGCGCTCTGCGGAGTGGTTAGAGTCAGAAATTTTAGCGGGTTATGATCGGTAATCACCTTGACTTTAGCGCCAAACAGCCAAGCGTCCAACTTCCCCAGTGCCCAAATGATTGCATAAGCTTCCTTTTTCTATTGTGGCCCAACGGGTCTGAGCCGGGCTAAGCTTCTTGCTCAGAAAAGCGATAGGGCGCTCCTTGCCCTCCAGATCCTGCTGTGCTAGGCATGCACCAACGGCGTAATCAGATGCATCTGTGGCGAGGATAAATTCCTTCCTCGGATCTGGGGCCTGCAATGCCGACGCCTGCACTAGACAGTTTTTCACTTTGTCAAAAGCTTCTTGCGCCTCTGTATTCCAAGGTAATTTCTGCGGAATACGTCGGCCAGTTAGGTTGGTCAGAGGCATAACGACGTTGGAGTACTCGGGCACGTAGTCCCTATAATAGTTGGCTAGCCCTAGGAAACTACGAAGTTGTCCCTTTGTTTCGGGAGCCGGAATCTCCTTTATCGCCCGGACCTTCTCTGGGTCGGCCCCGTGCCTGCCTGATCCTACAATGTGCCCCAAGAATTTGACTTCTTGTTGTGCAAAACAACACTTGCCTACGTTGAGCGTCAACCCTGCCTTCGCTAGTGACGCAAGCACCTTGCCCAAATGTTCCAGGTGCTCGTCCCAGCTCTCAGAGTGTATCGCGACATCGTCAATGTAAGCGCAAGCGTAATGTCTATGCGGCGCCAGTACAACATTGATTACCCTCTGATAGGTGCTGGCGGCATTCTTTAATCCAAAGGGCATCACTTTCCATGCGTACTGGCCTGAGGGAGTGGCAAAAGCAGTACAAATCTGCGCGTCCTCGTCGAGAGGTATTTGCCAGTAACCCCTGAACATGTCTAGCAGAGTTATGTACTTGGCCTTCGCTACCTGGTATAACAGATCAGTCGCCACGCTCATGGGAAATGCGTCTGTCTCTGTTATTTCGTTCAGTCTCCTGTAATCGCAACAGATGCGGATACCGCCATCCTTCTTTGATACGCAGACCAGTGGATACGCGTGCGGACTTTCAACCGGGTATACCAATCCCCACTGCTCTAGCTCATTTACCTGCCTCTCTACTTCGTGCACCAGTGCCACTGGCACCCTGTAGGGGTATGCACGTCTCGGTTGCTCTCCTTCTTTGATTTTTATTTTGTGCATTCCCACTTTGCAGGTGCCGGGTTTGTTTGCGAATACCCTCGAATGCCTCGCGATTAAGTCTCGCAGCTGTTCTCTCTGTGTGGGCTCCAGATGTGCTACTTCAACAAGCTGCTGCGTCGCCTGCGCCTCTGGCCCGCATGGTGGGACCGGAACATCTCCAAATTCCTGATCGCCCTCGAATATCACTCCTACTGCACTTACTCGCGTGTGATATGGGCGAAGCTTGTTGGCGTGAATGGTTCTGCGCGAACCGTCATCGAGCTCAACTAAATAACTGTACGGTCGCAGTTTTTCGACCACCGTGATCGGTCCCTTCCAATTTGCCACTAGCTTCCCCCCTCCTTCCTTCTCGAGCCATAGTACTTGGTCCCCTGCGACAAACTGTTTGTCTGTAGCCCTCAAGTTATAGCGTCCTACATACTCCTTCTGACTGACTTCACTCTGTCGGGCGGCTCCTTCACTAGCTTCTTCCAAACTACTTCGGAGCTTCGCAAGATATTCCGCTGCTGGCATACCCAGTGATTCCGGAACTTCCCAGTCTCCTGACCAAGTCTTTTTGAGAATGGATAGGGGCCCGTTTGGCACCCGCCCGTACATGAGCTCGAACGGTGACCGCCCTGTAGTCGCATGTGGAACCTCACGATATGCCCATAACAAAAACGGAATCATTCTATCCCACTCGCGTCCATGTTCGCTGACTATGTGAGAAAGCATTCTTTTGAACGTGCCATTCCAGCGCTCCACTAAGCCGTTGCTTTGCGGATGATCAGGTGTGGAAAACCTCGGTGTTGCCCCCAGTTTTTGCAACATCTCCTGTGTCAATTTTGACGTAAAATTGGTGCCCTGATCTGAGCAAATTGTCTCTGGCACCCCATGTTGAGCAAATATCTGCAGTAGCGCGTCACATGCAGCCTTCGCCGTTAGTGAACGGAGGCATACTACTTCTGGCCATCTGGTGTGTAAGTCTACGACACAAAGAGCGTAGCGGTGACCTCTAGCCGAAGGGGGGTACCATAGGACCAATGCAGTCCATGTTTATTATCTGAAACGGCGCGCTGGGCCTGGCCAGGGGCGTTATCGGAACCCTATCTATCTGCCTCGTCGGAGATTTCACCTGGCATCCATGGCACGATCTACAGTACTCCTTTACGTCCCGCGACACCTGCGGCCAATAAAATGAGCTTTTCACCCGCTGTAGTGTTTTCCGCTCTCCCAAATGACCCGCCCATGGTGAATCGTGAGCCATTTTCAGCACTTCTTTGTGCCTCTGCGATGGTAGCACTAGCTGTCTGCAGGTGCGACCCGCGAGGTGTTCCTGATGATATAATAGTTCGTCTTGAACGAGCATACCATGCGTTCCGGCTTTTGCCTGCGCCCAAGCATCTCGCAAGGCCGGGTCTGCCTCCTGAGCCTCACGAAACTCCTGTCGTTTGCTTTTGACCGGCTCAGAACCTTCACTGTTGCTCTCCGCGGTTATGACGCATGCAATCACCTGTTGCTCCTCGCATGCCTCATCCGACAGCTCTACCATGGCTTCGGTCTCCTCGACTGCTGGACACTCCTCTGACACTATGTCCCGTTTAACCCTTTCCTCTAGAAGCTGTGCGTAATCGTTAGGCGTGATCAGCGCGTCTGTGCCGTCTAGCAGCTTATCTGTGATTGCACAAAGCACGGCCGACTGTACCGCCTCGGACATCACGTAAGGACTTCCTTCAGTAGCTGTGAGTGGCACGTAAGCCAACTCTGCGGTTACCTGTTGCCCGAACGCTCCCGTCAACTTTATCTGTGACCCCGTACCATTGTACTGAGGTACCACTGCCTTTCTAATCACGCTAACTTCTGCTCCTGAGTCTACCACGGCGTTTAATGACCGACCTGAGCTCTTAAGTGTTACCGTTTCCAGTGCGGGTTGTTTCTGCTCTTTGCACTGCCACGACCTGTCTGTTGCTATTCCTGATTCGAATGCAGAAGCCGTCACTCTCGCGACCACTGGACCGTTTTGTTGTCGTACTGCTGGCCTAGTGCCTTGCCTTGCTCCTAAGCCCTTATTGGGGCAATTCCTGGCAATGTGGTCAGTTCCCTTGCACTCAAAACATCGCCTTTTCCATTTTCCGTCCGCGGGTGTTTCTACGGGTGCTTTAGCTTTCTTTTGCCACTCCTCGACATTCCCCTTCTTTTGTGCTGCCTTACACTTTTCACTCTCCTCGAAGCTCTCCGCGAGCCTAGCCACCCCACTGGGTAACAAAAAGGCCTCCTGTTGACTACAAACAACATGCGCTCTCGCTTCCGGGCTCAAACATTCTTTCAAGCGATCCGCGACAACTAGCTGCTTGAGTTCCTCGAACGTGCCTACCTTTGAACTCTGGACATAATAGTCGAAATAATTCCCAAGGCGCACCGCAAACTGATCCCAGGACTCCTTTTCTCCCTTTTTCGATCCTGCAAATAGCCTCTTGTACTCCGCCGCCGAAAGCCTGAGACCCTCCAAAATGCTCGACTTAAGCTTAACGTAAGCTTTTCGCTCGTCTGCAGTCAGCCTGCACAGCAGCCCACGTGCTCTTTCGCTCAACTGTGGTAAAACTAGCCCGGCCCACCATTCGCTCGGAACTTCGTACGACTCGAGCGTTGCCTCAACATCCTCGAACCACATTGGCGCAAGTGCCTCTTGGTTCGGCATTGCTGCCAGTACGCCCTTTAACAAGCTTGCAAATTTCAGTCGCCTGTCTTCCTGTAACCCTCCGCCAAGCGATACGCTGTCACCGCCCTCGTTGGACTCTGCCTCATCACGGGCTCGTAGCCGCTGGCTTTCTAGCATCAAGCGCTGCTTCTCCGTTTCCGCCTCAGCAATTTTCAATTGCAGCTGAAGCAGCGCTAGCTGCTGTTCCGACGCCGTATCTGACGCACTACCATGACCCCCCGTGCCGCTGTCGGCGACTCCCAACGCTTGCAAGTTTCCTGCCCCGTCCCCGTTCATTTCCGAGTTGTCCCTTTCTCTATCTCGCAAGTTGTAACGCTTTGTCATAGCCTGCGCCCAACAGAAAATCAAGAGGTACCCGCCTGAAGTAGCCTTGCGGTGCGCTCTTCCTCCTCGGAATCCAGTGGACTAGCCTTGCTTCGTTGATCCCGCAGCGCGGTAGTCAGTTGAAGGTGGTTGTCGTCAGTCTCGGCCGATGTCGCTCCCCGCTGTCCTCCTCAGTTCAGCCATGCAGATCCTGCTCGACTGCGCCAGTTAGGTTCCGTTCTAGTTCTTCCACTCGCCTCGCTGGTTGCGCGACATTGGCTGCTGCCGCCAAGGAAGCCGAAGACGAGATTTTTTTCATCTGCTGGCACCTTGAGGAAAGGACCGCTCGGACATCATTTCGATAGAGACGTTTATTCGTTTCTCTTCCTCCTTTTTGTCCCTGCACCCCTGGTTTTATTCCCTAACTCCCCATTCAAACACTCTTACAATCCAATCGGAACACAGGAATGTCTCTCTCCTCGACTCCCGGTTGGCTGCCGTCGAACGTGCCAGGCACGGAGTCCTTCCTCCTCGGATCTTCCTCGAAGAACCACCGCCTCTCGCCCACTCGACTGTTCGCCGCCGCCGCTCAACTTCCTTCACTCCGGTTCCCGGAACATTGGGCGTCCGGCGTCGACGGGCCGTGGGAACGCACCTCCCGGGTACGTGCCTGCAGTGCTGGGCTGACAGTCCATCAGTATAATTGGCCCGTGTATCAATGCCGCCGCTGCCACTGGTTTCGGTTGCCACAGCGGAGCGTAAGTGCACCTTCCACCCCTGCAGCCGGACTCGTCTCTTGTCTCCAGTAAGGCGCCACCACTAAGCCCTTTGGGAGACGTGAGTCTTCTCGTCGTTTATGACCGACAGACGGCCGTCGTTCCGCCAATTCAGTGGTGCCGCTTCCGTCATGGCGCGGGCTCACCGTCAGCGGGGCGGGTAACGATATGAAGGCATTCGGCGAACGCACCAAGTTCGAACCCAACAGGTAGGGTGACTAGAATGAAGAAAAAAAGAAAGAAGGAAAGGAAGAAAGAAAGAAAGCGTGCCGCACTGTACATCATGAGTGCACCTGCGAGCTAGCCAGGAGGTTAGGCTATTGTGCTAAGAAGGACTGGAGATAAGGAAAGATTCCAGAAATAGTTTGGGTCGTACAGGTTAGTGTAGAAGCGGTTTTGAAGGGCACACAGAACTTGTCCTTGCCCTCTCCTGCTTCTAGTTTTGAGGCTCGTACGACTGGAAACCTGCTTTCCCCGCGCGGTGAGGAGACGAGTGTTTGGCAGCAAGCAATTGACACTGAAAAATAGTGTGCGTTCCTTGGCCTACACGTTGAAAACAGCTGGCTTCCTAACAGCTTGCTTTCCAGCAAGAACAATTCCTAAAACTTTTTCCTCCCTGACTGCACCCCTCCACATTCCAGCGAAGGCGCGGGATCAGCACAAAGGGTTTTCAAAACGTACTGCAGAAATGCCACGTCTCATTGCTCGCGCAGGTGCAGTAACTATTTTACAAGCTGCCAACCTGCGAGCGAAAAGTGCGGATTAGCATTGCCACTCGCGCTCAGCAAACCAAATACCACGTGTCCCGACGCCAACAGAATATTGAAACACAAGACTTTCAGTAGGTCCTCTTGTCGCTGAAAGATGTATTTATCAGCGCAATAATTCCACTCGCATAAAAGTAACCCATCCGCTTACATTTTCCGAATGATCATTGTACGCTCGAAAATCACCGATGTGACTGCCATTTGCTTCCTGCAGCGAACGGCAACCGATATAGCAGAGAGGTGGCAGATATAAAGCTTTGACAGCTCGAAACAGTTAGGCATTTATGCTATATGAACTAATAACCACTACAAAAACTAAACTTAGCAAGCAGTTGTTGACTCATGTAGATCATGTGTTATCTTATTTTCGAGGTGCCCTTCACCGACCAGAGCGCGCAACGTAGCTCTCATATACCCCAAAACACGCCCAAAACGCTACGTTACTACGTCTCATTTACCGTCTCAGTACCAGCGGCATCGGCCATCGCAGACAACTAGAAAATGAGACGTTCGCAGAACATATAGATGCGCGCAAGCGTGTCCCTCCTATGGACCTCTGTAACGAAGGCTGACTGGGTGCATGCATAATCCCCTCTCACTTAGAAATATGTGTGAGCCCACTCCACTCACCCCCCCCCAATTCCAAATGTGATAAGGGGGGCCGATTTTGCAGCTTCTCGCCGGCCCAGGGGTCCCGAACTAACCCACGCTAAAGGGCTGCAGTCATGAATTTTAGTCCCACAAGTGCCAGGTCAGTGAAGATGGTAGAAGCAGGGGCAGAGAGAATTTGAACTAAATGTCTCCTAACGTTGCCATCTGAAATAACGCTTTTTCGATGTCCCGTATATGGGTCGTATGAGTATGTGAGTTGCATTGCTTGCTACATGTTTTGGCTTGTGAATGAGACAAGTAAAATGCTGAGGCGGTGGCTAATATGAGGCACCGATTTCTGTTTTATGTGGGACTCACTTGTGCTAAGCGATACGCGATAAGCGAGTGCATCATAAAACCATCGATATGAATACCATGAACACTGGGGTGAAAGAATACAACTGTGACAGTGGTGAATTTGTCTAAACTAGATGATAAAAAAGAGTATCCTTGTGAAGTATACGAGCGCATGGACGAAGGAATTATAAGTCCCACACATTGCTGTTTATAACTAAGTCTATTCGGCACTATCGGTCTTCTCCAGCCTCTAAAAAAGGAACAAGCTCAGAAAGCTACTAGGATTGCTGCTTTTACTAGAAGCACCATTGCACCTGGATATGCCGGAAAAGGAATCCGCGTACAAAACACTTTCATGAGAGTGGGGACGGTGTAGGCGGTCCTTGCCCTGGCACTGACGTCTCCTCTTTCAAAATGAAGGGGTGCTATGTCCTTACAAAGCAGACAAAACGATGACGAATTGTCTCCCTCGCCACCCATACACATGTTAGGGTTTATGCTTCGATAGGCAATTCCGAGACGCTATGTGTTTAGCCGTTACCGCCACTTCGATGTCGTCTCCCGGTATGCCTGGTTGAGTAGTATCTCGCTTGCGACTTCTGTGACTTCCATCGTTGTGTTTACATGTGTGGGTCCTACGTAATATTGCGTACATTGCGTGGTCCGGTGCCTTCGAGGCCTGCAGTCAAACTGCGCTTCCATATCATGGGGAAGCTGAGAAAGGTCCTTTCGCGAAAGCCAACAGGACTATCGTCGAAACGTCGAAAACATCTGAACATCTTGCAAACGAAAAGGTAAGCCCTGCACTGTTTCATACTTTTCCCGCAATTGTAGGACATGTTACTGCTCGTATGCTTGCCGTCGACACAGTATGTGTCTTTTGTTTCTCTATTTTAGAGAACATCTGTATTCCTAAGATGACGGGAAAAAATCACGATGACGTGCTCTAGCAAGAATCAAAATGTCAAATTGATGATCTTGTTTTCTATCCTGAGTATTCAAAGGTGTACAATACCTGTTATTTCATTTTTTCAGAGAAAGAGCACAATCAATTGTTGCGAGCCGGAACAGCGACAAAACTGCAAATGAGGGTAAACCTACGGCTGCTCGCCAGGAACTGAGTGCTGGCGTCTGTGACGACGTTGCTGCAGAGTATTGGGACGGCCTAAGGGTGGATGAGCGCTTGCCAGATCTTTGCTTTTCGAGTGCTTCGAACGAAATTTCATCGCAATGCACGAATATCTCTGGAAGAAGAGTTGTGTCAGTCATTCATTTTATAAAGGCCATACAAGAACTCGGCAATCTTCGCTGCACCAGTCCACATGGTGGATGCTTTGAACTGCAGGCAGAGCGTAGAGTAGGCTTCTGGTCCGAATATTCGTTCAAGTGCAAAGGATGCGCCGAGAACAGGAAAGTCAGCACTGACCCTATAGCAGAGCCAACACCCCAAGCAGAAAAGACAGCACTAGGCGTCAATGATGCTGCTGTGTGGTGTTTCATGAGCATAGGCTCTGGCCACTCACACCTAGAAGGGGCAATGTCTGTCATGGAAATTCCTACGACGAGCAAGGGATCATTCCTGCGGCGAGAGGAAAGCATTGGCAAGGTAAGAGACATTTTCCGCAACAATATAATTAGGAACGTCACTGTAAATATATCTTCATCGTAGTCGGCAACTTTCAAAGCCTTCACGATTGTTTTGTCCCGACCAGATGACATACACTTAGGAAAAAGCTGGTGATTGCGAGAAAAAGTTAGTAACGGAACTGTTTCTACTTTTCCTGTACCATTACTAACTTGTTGCTGTTTTTTTTACTAACTACGTTAGTAGACGCTTGCAGGTTGCAACGGTTACTACCTCTCGCATACCGTTACTAACTTTGTGCCTCATTATGATATCGCGGTTTTGGCACGTAAAACCTTGGAAGTTAGCAATACGAGATTTTTGCAACCTATTTACTACCACGCGGACCTATTGGAGTTCATTGAGGCGGTATTTGTAAGTTAAATACCCCGTCTACGTGTCGTGTAGCCTTGTGTTATATGTGTGCTTTTTCTCATTGAGTACGTTCTGTGCATTATTACCCAGTGTTATTTTGCGAAGCTGACACTCGCGAGTTTGACCATTATAAAAATGGTCCGTTCGTGAGGCGGAATGATCGTTGTTACAGCTCTTTTTTTAGGTAGTAATCATTACTACTGTTGTGTCCTCTACCGTTGCAGTCAGGGAAAGAAGGCAGCCTAGCACTTGAGATAGCGAACAAAGAACTTAGAGGTTTAATACATGACAGTAGGACTACATGATGTGAATGCTCCCGGCTAAGTGACACTTGGGCGTGGTCGGGTAGCTTCTTATATACCGCCCTATAGGTGGTGTAGTGATCGGCCATGGTTGCTCGATGATGCTTACAGATAAGTCCAAGTTCAGCCAGACATGACAACTACCTGTATTTTACTAGCTAGCAACAAGAAGAGTAGTAACCGCTTTGCTGTCTTGATTTCTTGTTTTTCAGCTGTGGAAGGTAGCCCTCCTGAAGGAAATGACTGTGGCTGGCGAAGAAGAGAAAAGACTGGCAGAGGCTGCGGGAGATTTTTGCGAGGATGGCAGTACCCCATGGATTACCGTAGTTGTGGATGGTGGTTGGTCCCACAGGAGTCATGGCCATAGATACTCTGCCAACTCAGGTGTCGCGGTCATCGTTGGAAAGCGCACACAAAAGCTGCTTCATCTGGGCGTGAGAAACAAGCTGTGCAGCACTTGCTAATATTATGCCAAGAAAGGCCGGACGAAGGAGCACAGATACAGAAACTGGAATATGAGCTCTGGCGCTATGGAGGCCGATATTCTGGTGGAAGGTTTCCGAAGAAGCACTGATATGCACGGTGTGCACTATCGCACTTTCATTGGCGATGGAGACTCGTCACTCTACTGCCAGCTTCAGACAAAAGTAGACTACGGTCGATTCATAAAGAAAAACGAGTGCGCCTATCATGTGGTCAAGTGCTATACTTCTCGACTTTATGGCATCGCTAAGGAAAGCAAAGGCACTCGCTCGTTACTTTCGGCTCCCATAATCAAGAGAATGAAGATGGAGCACGGAAGGCTGTAAGCCACTATGCCAAAATTCTGCGAGATTTCAACGGCAGCACACAAGACCTCAAGAAAGAAAAGGCAAGGCTAATTTAAGAGCTAGCTTCAGACCTCAGGAATAGACCACTTCATGTTTTTGGGAGTCACAACGGTTGCAAAATCTACTTTTGTAATGGAAGCAAACGAAACAATTTGTATGACGGACTCCCTAAAATACAGCAAGTAAAGCTGATGTCTGCAGCCAACATCATCGCAGACAAAGCAGACCGTCTGATCACAGATGACACCAGTAATCTTGCTGAAGCCATTATGCCCCTTGTGGCCAAGTTTTCAGGAGGAAAACAGATAAATCGTTGCCAGAAGAGCTTTTATGAGCATGGTTGTCAAGGTGCGGGGCTTCACTTTCAACTGGGACCTGAATGGCACGTGAAAGCTAGCAAGGCTGTTACTTGCACAAGTCCAGCTGCAACTCTAAAAAAATACTCGCAGAAGAGACTGGATATGAAAAGACAGACGATGTCGCGCAAAAGGCGGCTGTTTGAGGAGTGCGGCCATCGTGAGCACAGATACAGCAATCACGTATCAAGCAATTCGGCACCCCACTATGGACCAACTTGTCAGAAGCCAGACATGTCAGCTGCCATATTATCTGCTATCACAGAGAGACAGCTAAAGGACCTACAGGTGGACGAAGGCCAGCAAGCGAGCATCAAAGAAGAGACGCGTGGGCAGACCAGCAGTCACGAATGGCATGAACAAAGAAGGCTCCGGCTCACCGCTTCCAATTTTCATGCTGTTTGCACAAGGAAAGACAGCGCTCGATGTGATGCTCTGGTAAAGAGGCTCCTTTACCCTAAGAGCTTCTCAACATCCGCAACAGAGCATGGGAAGCAGCACGAACGTGTTGCACTACAGCTGTATGCAACTGAGAAAGGACCGGTCGTTCATCCATGTGCGCTTTTTGTCGATCTGAAAGACGGGTATTTGGCAGCTTCCGTGGACGGGCTGGTTGGCACAGACCGAATTGTGGAAGCCAAATGCCCGTTGAAGTACAAGGAACAAGAACCACTGGAAGCAGCTCGAAACTTCTCGGAAAAGAAACGGAGAGACGGCGCTCCGGTCCTATGGAGATCGCACAGTTATTTTTATCAAGTGCAGGGACAGCTGCACATCACCAGACGGATTATCTGGGACTTTGTAGTGTACACCACGAAAGGTGTACACGTGCATTAAGTACGCCATTCTGGAGAACGAAAATGAAACCATTCCTTCTTCGCTTCTACAAGGACTGCGTTCTTCCAGAGATTGTAGACTCCAGGCTTGCTCGGTCCATGGCCGTGCGCCGTCCAGAATGGAACAGACTTGCCATTGAGGCTAAAGAGAAAAGTAAGAATGGAGAGGCATCGAAGGCCAAAGGAGCCAAGTACAAGAAGGACCGAACTTGCATGCAAGTTACTGTGCTTTCTGTGGTGTAACACGGAATACAAGCCGCGATATTCCCTTCACGCCTTATCTAGTTGTCTATAAGGAGAGTGTGATCTTCTCTGAAGGCAACCTGTGGCGCAAAATTGGCAAACGCGTAACCAAAGTTGCATATAGAGAATACAGTAAACCACGAAATTTTACGGACCACGGAATCTCAGAAAACACTCAATTCGCGAGAAGCTTGCAGTGCTAGTCTAAGAAATATAAAACTTTGTAAGCGCATTTCAGTCGAGGGCTGAAGTGCAAATAGTAGGCTGATGAGCGAGGCTGCCCTGGCTCTTTCTCCGATTTCATGGTCTCTAATTTTGTTGTTCACTGTGAATATAAATATGAGTTATATCTCTTTTTTTCTTGTAGCAGCGTTTCCTTGTGTCAGCTATTCCGACTGACATCGTGTGTGTGATTTGTTCCGTATCAGCTTTCTGGCATAGCACTGAAACAATTTCACTTACTAGGCCAGTCTAACTCGCCGCTGTTCATAGCACGTAGTATTGATGCATAAGGAATATATTTCCTGTTTATATTTTTGCCAGTCGTTGGAATTGCCCTAAACGCTTTATGTGAACACCCAAGAAGTAGCTTTGTCTGTGCCTATCCTGTTGAAGTTTACTTGAGGTATATTGTGAAAAATCTTGCGTAGCAGATACATTTATGTAATGATGCTGATGACTCTAAAGGATCAGCGCATTGTACAACAAACCGGTATTTCAGCAGTGCCTATCATGTTTGGGTATTTCCAGGGAACAGCAGACGTCAACGCAGTACCGAAGAAGCTCGCGTCCCGGGTGACAATCGTGCAGGGCAACCTGCTGCTTCCAAGAGGACAGCGAAAAAGGATGCGACTGAATCCACGTCTAGAAGCAGCACCACGTCTAGAAGCAGCAAAAAGCTAGAAAACAAAAACGGTCCTTGTCAGGACCAACCTTCTTGATGCTTCGGTGGAGATTTCGTCCTGAACTTCGGTTGTTTGCCGTCTCTCTGTACGCTGTTTGATTTCTTTGTTACCTCACATTGCTGCTACGTGGACATCTGACAATAATGCACAATGGGAAATTTTGGGCGCGCCTGAAAGTACCAGCCATTCGTGCATCGAGTTCTGTTCTAGAACTGCGCTCTTGGCTGCTTCCAGGAGGATAGCCAAGGGGCGAGAGGTTTGAACCCCCTCCCCAAAATTTGGCAATTATGCATGTGTATATGTGCACGCACACATACAAACACACGTGCGAACATGTATGAAGTATGGTTGAGACCCCCCCCCCCCTCCTCGAAAAAACTTTCTGGCTACGCTTCTGGCTGCTTTACATAACGTTGCTGAACTTTGCCAATAGCAGCCAACTTGTCAGGAAGAAAAGACAAAATTAGTACAAAAACAATCACTTCTATATCTCTATTCGAAGGGCCTCTTCGAAAAACTGAGCAAGCGTTCGGATGCCGACTTTTGGCCCACATAGGTTGAGTTTCGCCGAATAAGTGCTTTTACATATTTATTACTCGATGCTCCTCAACGGACGCAATTCGCGTCTATCTTACGAATTTTGCTTTTCACCGCGATGCTAGCAGGACTCGTTTTATAACTGAAAAAAAAATTCCTCCCATATGTTTCGCTAAAACTCAGCAGTGCATCCGTGTGTATGTGTGTGAGTGCGCCCTCCAATTGTGTATGCTGCGTTGCTTGACAACCTCTTCCCTTCTCTGCCTACTCGGCACGCTCCCACCACTACATGGCCGATGTCACCCTGATCTCCTTTCATGCTCATGCAGTTTTCCAGTAGCTATGCAAAAAAGAATAAGAAAGTGGCACCCGTTACATCTGTTTGAGGATCAAATGATGCCTGACTCTCGTAGTGTTTTAGCTTGACAAGAGGCAAAGCCTTTCCGTCAAGCATGCATATAAAATGACCATTATTAGCACATTGCAACGCATAGAAACAGGGCTTTGTGTAATGATAGCCTGGAACTAGTAGAAAATAGCTTTATAGGGAGCTTCTGAATGTGGGGACACAGATGCGAGGCCAAGCGGCACATGCGTGACACCCGTACTACATTTACAGTGGAACCAAAACTGGTCCCAGTGAGACATCTCCAATTACTATGCACGTACACTTACATGCCCAGGCTCTTCCACGCGACCCAACAGCGCCGGCGTCCAAGGTCAATGACCAACTTTCTCGAAAAGTCACTGCGTAAACGAAGAGTCTTGTTTTTTAGAGAGCCACAGAGAAAAGTTCAGAAACCGAAGCACTGTTCCGTGCAACCATTGTGGCTGCATGGCTCTGTGCCTAACCGCTCTGTGTAAATCGGGGTACCTTTCACGAGAGAGAGGGGGTCCTCTCTTTTGGACAATTTCACCTAGTGCAAAGGCTTTCTGGGGAGGGCATTATGCTTGGGATGCGACGGATGAAAGGGGAGGGGGGAGGGCGCGTCACGCACATTTACATTTCAAACGCGCACCTGCGAGAAGGAGGAATTAGTTTCAGAAGGGAGAAGACCGGAGTATGCTGCAACGACGAACACCACAGTTTCCTCCCTTTTTTCCAAACATGACTCAGCGGCGTCGTCTGGTGGGCTGGGACAAAACTACTCCCAAGATGGCGACAGTAGTACCACCACCTTAACTTGGGGTAGACCAAAATTTGTATGGGAGGGTAAGTGGTATTGAAGTATATGTCTGCAATGCTCATGACATGATAACGTGAAAATCCCGTCGCGTACGTCGTCTAACTCATTTCTGCAGACACGTGTGACTCAAAGCGGTATATACCAAGGGCCGCAGAATGCGGGTATGCGACACAGGACTTTGACAATTTATATCTACCCAGGAACGGCGAGAACAGGCATTGGTAATTTAAATGCGAGAGAGTTAAGGGAAACTGAAATCGGTGGCGTTGACACTGGTAATTTAAAGGAGACAGCGTTAATAAAAACGGACATCGGCGGCGTTGACGCCAGGAATAGAAAGAATAGCAATGAGAGTCCCAGCAGGAATCGAACCCAAGCATTCTGCGTGGCAATCGAGCATTCTACCACAGAGCCACATCAGGTCTCGAAACCGCTTTGGAAGAACACCCTATGGAGGCGTAATGCTGGTGAAACGTATATTCTGGTTGTAGTGCTAGCTATGTAATTTTATAAACATTACATACCTACTCCTATGACGATGGATTCATGTCGGGTTAACGTCAGTTGAATACTTAAGCGCCATCCACTGCAGTTGCTTTACGTAGCACTATCTAGGGCTACCAACCTTGCAAGCACAAGCTCTACATATCAGCTTACGGCTTCTGGTGTCGGCGATACCCATGTTTCTGTTCGCATCGTTACACAACTGTAAATAACTAGTTATATGAAAGTTATGCGACTGTTCAACATGTCTGTGCGTGCAACATTTGTATATATCTTTGCTGCCCTTTCATAACGTTTCACTCTATAAAAAAATTACAGCCCTGTCACCTTACCTCCGGATGCTTCGCATAACATCGATTCCCATGGTACTTGGGATCTGCCTAATTTTTTCTGATATAAACAGCTGAACTCGGCCTTGGATATCGACCGGCTAGCATAAATGATAACCTTTTTGCAGTACTTCAGTCCTCTGCAAAACGACGGTGCCTAGTCTTGCGGTGCTTGCGTCGGTGTGGATTTCCATATCGGCATATTAGTCGAAATGGGCAAGTGTCGGAGGCGTCTGCAGACGTCGCTTCAGTTCTTCAAATGCCTCGATAAGCATGATCTGCAAACGCTCAATGACGGTTCACCCACATTTGTCGGCAAGGGCAAGGAAAATTCTACCATCGACATTGCGATATCAACCAGAGATGTGTGCCTTGCCTGGTCATGTGAAGCTGACCCATGGGGCTCGGATCACCTACCAATTTGGTTGGCTCCGGAACATACTCTCAGCCGTCAAGGAGCCGTCTACAGAGTGACAAGCTGGGACAGGTTCCGTCAGCTGCTTTCCGAGGTGTCATCACACGACAAGCTGTTCAAACTGGTGAGCGAGTGTTTGCAACAAGCTACAGTGCGACGAGTGAGAAGCTTCAATAAGCCAAACCCAGATCTTAAGCTTTTGAGGCTACGTGCCTGTCGACGCCGCGCCTACAGGAGGGCCCAGCGCTCTAAAAGGAGATGAGATTGGACGGTGTATAACCGCTTAGATGCGGCCATACGGCGACACACAAAACAACTCCGTCGAAAGAGCTGGGCTGCACTGTATAGTTCGCTGCATATGGCAAGCGGCTTTGGAAATGTATGGCGCATACTGAAAGCTCTCCGAACTCCCTGGTATCTGCAGGAATCCAATTGCAGCTTTGTGCATAACGACCCGACGGGCTCCGAAAATTCTTGCGGAAGAGTTCGCCGACCTCTTTGCTTGTCCTATGTCAAGAGACAACGCAAACGGAGACCTTGATTCCCTAATAAGTCGCGATACCACGACGTTTTACTATGGCCCTGCCTGTCGGATGGATGAGGCAGATTTTACTCTCGAGGAGTTGCGCCACGCGCTGTGCATATCATATCGCCGCACTGCCCCAGGTGAAGACGGTATTACGTACCAAGCCTTACGAAACATCGATGAAGCCTTCCATCAGTACATTTTGGATGAATATAACAAAGCGTGGCAAACATCTCTGATCCCTATTGAATGGAAATCATGTATCGTGAAACCAGTCTTAAAGCCTGGGCGCCCTGCAAAACTCCCGAATTCATACAGGCCCATTTCACTAACGTCTAATATTATGAAACTGATGGAGCGAATGGTACTGTTTCGCCTAGATTGCAGACTACAGGAGTTGAAAATTTTCCTGATGTTATGAGCGGCTTTCGTCGGCATCGTTCAACCATGGATAGCATCGCAGATCTCGCGTCATCGCTTGAGGCTGCTCGACCAAACAGGCACTCTGCATGCGTGCTATTCCTGGACGTACAACAAGACTTTGATTCGGTGCCACATGAGGCGATTGTTCTCGCACTAGTGGCTGCGGTAATTTCGGGTCGGCTGCTTAATTTTGTGCGTAACTTTCTATCGGAGCGCAAAAAAAAGTACTCGTTGGAGGAGTAACGAGTGAATCGCGCACTCTTAGGTGTGGTGTCCCTCAAGGCAGCGTTTTATCGCCGCTTCTCTTCAACAGCGTGCTTGCTGGGCTGCCGAGCCGATTACCTCAAGAATGTGAGTTCCCAATAGGCCTAGCCATCTATGCTGACGACATCGCACTGTGGATCAGTGGTCCTTAACAGCAGGGTCCACGTCTTCGAGGAATTTTGCAGAGAGCGCTGGATACGAATACAGAATACCTAGAAGAAGTTGGTCTTCAGATTTCACCTGCGAAGTCAGCCGCCATTGCTTATCATCCAAGGCAACGTGCTCGAAGAAGCATGAGCCGGCTGTACATCGGGGACGCAACAATAAAGTGGGTACAACAACATCGTTACCTGGGCGTAATTATCGATGACCGCCTGTCTTGGCGCCCTGCTGTTATCTCCGTGAGGCGGAAATCACAGTCGCTCCTGAAATACGTGGCCGCCTTGACTGCTAGGGGCGCTGGCTGCGACCAGACGACAGCGCTACAAGTGAATCAGTCAGCTGTGCTCTCTGGATTGATGTACGCTTTGCCTGTTTTGAACGTGCCGCCTAGTTTGATGTCTCAACTGGAACGAGACCATCGTGTTGCACTCCGAATCATACTTGGTTTACCTCGCGAGGCGCAATCTGTTCCTCTACTCACCGAAGCGCACCAGTTGCCCCTGAGGTTGCAGGCTGATCAAAGAGCGCTGCGCCATATCCAGCGCATGTACAGAGCACCAGACGGTAATGGACTTATTAATCGCATGGGGAAAACTCTCGCATGGGGAAAATGGCGGCATTGTTTAGCACGATTGCTGGCAGTCCAGAAAATTCCACTTCCTTTACAGCTCCGAAAGAGCGCAACAAAAGCATCTTCCCCAATTATCTTTCCATTTCCGGAATATTCAAAAAGTCTGTCCAGCCTGTTTCGGCACTATTTCAGTTGGCCCAGTCGCACCTATTTGAAAATTTTCATGATTACCTCCAAGTTTTTACAGACGCATCTGTACACAATGGCGGCCAAGGTGGCTCTGCAGCTTTCTTTTGCCCTGCGACAAACATCAGGCGGGTGTTTCGTATACCGCATCCATCCTCATCAACAACTGCGGAACTAGCTGCGATTGATGTTGCTATGAAATACGTACAAGAAGAATTAGGAGCAGCGAAGGTTATCATACTTACAGACTCTCGTGCTGCCCTTAGCAGATTGTTGAAAACAGACTCCGATAGCCCAATTATGTGCAGCATCGTGAAATCTGCCTCAAAACTTATTACTTGTGGAGTATCCCTCATTTTCCAGTGGATATCTTCACATGTTGGTATTCCGGGCAATGAAGAGGCCGATCACCTCGCTTCAAGTTCTGCCCACAACGAGTGTGACTGCCAAGAAATTTCATGCCTGTTTGACAACGCTCGTCTGCTCATCCGCCGACATCTTCTAAAGCAGCACCCCGACCAGCGTGTCGCAAGGGGATTGTTCCCTCCTCGTATTCATGGTCGGGGATTGCCTCGTCGTGACATAGCCCTGTTAAGAGTTAAGAGTTGGTGCTGTATCAGTGCGCGAACGATTATATCGTCAAGGACGCGCAGACAGTCCGTTATGTTCGTCGTGTGGCTCCTGCGAGACACTAGAACACATAATTTTAGAGTGTCCAACATTCGTTGCGCAGCGAGCACTGCTCACGAAGGAATATGGACTTATTGGACTTAGGTGCAGGACACTTGACGATTGCCTGTTCCCGGGTAGATGTGCTAATAGGCGTGACCAGGCCCATCGAGCCCTACTAACTTTCTTAAAGAAAACCGATTTGGCTTCGCGCTTATAGACATTATTCCATGTGACTACTTATTTGTGTTTACGTCTGTGTTATTTGTTTTGTTTGTTTGTTTTTCTCTTTCCTCTTCTCTCTCTCCTTTTCTTCCCTCATGTCTTCCTTTCCTCTGTGTTTCCCCTTCCCGAAGGAGCAGGCAGGCGTTTTGCCCCTCTAGGTGGCAGTTGTCAGCTGTTCCCTCCCTATTTCCTCTGTGTCTTCTTGTTTTTTATGTATACAAACCAAATAAATAAATAAAATAACTTTCCCACTTGAATTCCGCGTCAGTCTTTGTGAGGTGAGTTGACTTTGTGACGACTACGTGTAGAAAGCGTCCGCAATGGGCTCACAAGCCTAGAAGTCGGCGTCCTGCCTCGTTGTCGCCGGGTGGCGGGAAGACTGTGGTGGCAGCTGTTTTCCGCAGGTTGGGGCGAACTTCAGGCTTGCTAACGACGTGGCGGGAGAACAATAGCCCCTTTGTAGCTCTTGTTCATAGTGACGCTTTTCTCGCTTCTGGGTAAATCCGGATGTCTTGATTTCTTAAGTACAGCTTCCAGCCGCAAGAATGTTTATCGAAGTTTCAGGCAAACACAACGACGTCGTACAAGTACACGAAGCACGTCTGCCACTTCAAGCGAGCCAGCACTGTATCCATAGCACGTTCGAAAGTCGCAGGGGCCGATCAAAGACAAAATGACATGACCTTGAACGCGAATAGACCGTCTGGTGCTATAAAGGCGGCCTTGGTCTCTCGTAAACTGTGATTTGCCGGTAGCCGTCCTCAAGGTCTATCGACAAAAAGTACTTGGTGTTATGGAGCAGATCCAGGGATTTATGTATGCGTGGAAAAGGGTACGTGTCCTGCTTCATGACTTCGTTCAGGCGATGATAATCAAAGAAGAAACACAAGGTCCCAACCTTTTTTCTCAGTAACACCGTGGGAGACGCACATGCACTCTTGGACGGTTGCGTGATGTCGACACGTAGCATTCTGGTGAATCGTTTCCTAATGGCCTGGCGTTCTCTCGTGAAAGCTCGGTACGGGCTCTGATGGAGTGGACAAGCAAAGTATTCGGTTACAATGCGGCGTTTGGCAACCGGACTTTGTCGAATTCACGATGAAGATGAGTAGCAGACCTTTTCTTGTCGGAGTAGGCTTTGACCTGTTCGTGCCTGTACAGGGGAAGGCTCAGGTTGACATGTACACCTGCTTCAGGCCCTTGCGTTGTTGCGAAAATTTTCGTAAAATATGTGAGGGCGAAATCATTGCCGGCTTTCACACTTCCTGTCTACTCGTGCATTGATTGACGTGCTTGTTGATGAAGTTTGAGAGCATCACGTCTGCTTGCCCTCCACGAAGCTCGGCTATTCCTCTTGACACGCGAATGACGCGACTAAACAACCGCTGGTGATCACTCTAGATAATGCATTATAAGTATGCGGGTTCTTCGGTGGCCACGGAAATGATGACACTAGAAAGAGGCGGAACAGGGATCTGCTTGTCAAGTACATTCAGGTCCTGGTTCCCTGGCGTCATGTGGGGTCGCAGTGCTTTTCAATGCTAGTGTGATCGCGTGAAACGTCGAGCATATGACTATCGCAGTGCAGGCTCGAGACGGTGTTATTAAATGGCCCCCCAGCTCTCCGCATTCCAGGGCCTGCCAAGAATTGTGCATTTCCTTCACTTTCACGGCGAAAGGCCCACAGAAGACGGAATAGACGGCCGGAGTGTCGAAAAGAGCAGTGACGTTGTGGCTGTCGAATAGAACGTCGAGGTCGTTAGTCTGCCATTTTGAGTTGTGGTTAAGTCGCAGCGTGTTGTCACGGCTACGTCAACTTGCTTCGTTGCTTCCTAATGGTGTCGTCAGGTCTTCTTCCGGCTGTGAAGTTTCATTGTTCGGGCTCCGTTTGGCGTACAGCGTAATCTGAAGATTTCGTTTAGGAGTCGTTGTCAGCAGCGGAGAATCTTCGGCGTTTTTCTCGTACAGCAACCACAGCACAAATGGTTGCTACCTTTAGTTTTCCAGGTATGGGCTCCTTATCGACCCCGAGCCGGGCCGCTGCACGGCCGGCACTGCGGATATATGTAGCGGCCAGGTAAAGATGATCGGAAAGGTCATCCGGGTGTCGCCTGCGCTCCTACCTGGTAGTCAGTGATGTCGCGGGGTCGTTCTTCTCGCACTGGACACTGCCCGGCGAAAGTGAAGCCCAGTCGTCTCATCTGGCGGTATTGGCAACGACGGTAGGCATAGCCGGCTTCTTCGCAGTGATAGCAAAGCGCGTGGTGGTCACGGTCAGGCCGAAGGCCGGTCTTCCCAAGGGCGCACTCACAACCGATATGTGGATGGTAGGGCGTCTGAGGCGGTGGCAGCGTCTGGCGACGGTACTGCGGCGGTGTGGCGTCATAGCGTGGATGTCGAAGAGAAGCATGGTTGTGGGCTTTAGCATCACAGATTGCGATTACGGCTCTGTTAGCTGAGGAGTGCACGGTTATTGTTGAATTGTCTGGCTCAGGAGGCCAGCAATGGAGTTCACTTGAGGTTGAGGTGAAGGTAAATTTTCCGCAAACTCCTTTTACATGATTGATCTGATCGTTTCATGTAGGTCTGACGTTCCTAGCGCCTCAGCGTTGGCGTAGCTTGTGGCCAAGAAGCCGCAGTTTTATTGCCGTCCTCGCCTCTCGAGCATTTTCTGGATTGAGGAAGCCTCCAAAGCAACTTCAGCAACCGTCTCAGACGGGCTCGCTATCAATCCTGCGAAGAGCTCTTGTTTTACAGTCCACATCAGGAACCCGAGTTTCTTCTGTTCGAGCATACTTGGGTCGGCGTATCGAAATAGGTGATTCATCGCTTCTGTCCAGACATCTGCACACTGGTCTCCAGCATAACTAAGGCCCATTTCTTGCAGACCACTCTTGTGAATGTGTTGGGAATGCCGTTCGAAAGAGATCCCAGGCTTCTAGCGTGGATCCTTGGTTCTCCAATCATGACCTCATGGTGACCTTTAGGTAGAAGTAGACGTGACGCAGTTTTTCTTCGAAGTCACAGTTGTTGAAGCTGGCGACTCCTTCGTACGTCTGCAGCCAGCTTTCTGGGTCGTCTGTCAATGATCCATGAAGAGATGGCGGCCCGGTGGGTTGCTGCATCACTGCTGTCGCGGGGGGACACAGCGGCTGACTTCATGGCCGTTGTTTTTGGCTTCACAGATAGAAGTCCGCATTCTGGTTCCAAGCCTTGTAGCCTGCGGCTAGCTCACTGTTGCACGAGGGCTTTGGGGTCTTCTTCAAACTGCCGGATTTTCATAGGCGTCCGGAATATTAAGAAACCAGCATCTGCACCACATGTCACGTGGAACAATACAGCAGGCATCAGGTATAAGACCAGTCATGGGCACGTTACCAGTAAAAAGTAACACTGTTACAGTTACAGTTACCTAAGCCAAAAAAAGTAACTCTGTTACAGCTACAGTTACTGAGTTTCCAAAAGTAACTTGTTACAGTTACATAAAAAGTTACGTCGTTACTTTTCCGTTACCATGTAAAATAGCTAATTGATTACATAGCAAATGCAAGAATTTATTTAATAAAAAAACGCACGAAGAAGAACGACGAGTGCGTAACGAGAGAAGACGTCCACTGAGTTTAATCCGTGTGTTCTCCAAGGTGTCCGCTTGGCACATAAGCGTGCACAGGTCTCCCCTTAAGGGGGGCGGGGGGGGGGGGCGAAGGGTCATCGTCGCGGCCCCCCCCTCCCTATTAAGGCAATGTATGGGGCAGATTTTGCGGACCCCCCTCTCCTCTGAGGTGATTAGGGGGGCGGTCGCGCCCCCCTGCCCCACTCGTGCGGGCACACGAGGGGGCAGGGAAGCGGGCTGGTCATACAAACCGTTTTTTGTGCACCGCAATACCTCGGGACACGAGTTCGCGAAGACATGCTGCCCAAATACCGTGCACCTGCGGACGATCAGTGCGGGATAATGTACAAGTGCGATGCGGAAAGGAAACGCTAAAGTCAACCATGTAACTGCTGGACAGGACATAGCTTTGACCTAAACAATGTGACAACGCTGGATCATGAACGAAAGCGAGGGGGGTGGGGAGTCTTACGGAGACGTGGTTCATTCGCCACGACGCATTGGCTTGCAACAGCAAGCGCAGCCACCTACCGAACATTTGTGAGGACATGTGTGTGACTAATGAACTCATGTGCGCTCATCTTTTTCTTTTTTTTTCTTTTTCTAGCTAGTGAATACCGAGGAGGCCACCTGCATAGGAGGCAACAAGTATTTCATTTGGTTAAGAATTCTTGTGTTAAGTCGGAGTAGGCCTTTGACAAACAATTACAAAGAAGTTTTAAAATGCTTCGCTACTTCACGGCACTTCTGGCTTTCAGCCGTTTCGCACTGCTGATTTCTAGACACCTGTCAAACATGATTAGCTCGGCGCCTCGGAACTGGAATTCTCCACCGAGACATCAGGAACACAGCTAGAAGCTCAAGTGATAAAGAGAGCATATATGCGCACCCCCCCCCCCCCCAAAAAAAAATCTAAAAAAAAGAAAAAGAAAAAAAGGACGTGAACTTAGCAAGCTGTTCAGTCGCAGCTTGGTTAATTTACAAGATGTGTTTACAAGTAAACTTCGAACACGGTATTTTGCGGGGAAGATATTTCTCTTAGCTACCTCTTCTCCTGAAGCGCGAGGGGAGCTTTATTGGAGAGTTGAAAGGTGGATAGGATATGGTAAAGAGAGAGTGCGAAAAAGTGAAAAGTGTGTAACATCGGCCTTTTGCTATTGAATAAATTGTAACTGTAACGGTATTTTCCGTTACAGTTACTGTGTAAAAAATAACAGTGTTACAGTTACAAGGCACTCCAACTAAAGAGTAACTAGTTACAGTTACAATTTGCTGAAAAAAGTAACTAGTTACCGGTAACGCGTTACTAGTAACTAGTTGCTGCTCAAGACTGTATAAGACGAAACTTTTTATTAAATGCGACACATTTCTTTGCGTACTGCCGGCACTTTAGCGAGTCTATTACGTAACTATCTATTTATCTCTCTCTCTCTCTCTCTCTCTCTCTATATATATATATATATATATATATATATATATATATATATATATATATATATATATATATATATATATATATATATATATATATATATATATATATATGCATGCGAGGAAGAAGTTCAATGGTTCCGGTGGGAAATGTTGTCGAAAAAAAGAGGACGACAAACGTTCAAAACGAGTTTACTCTGACGAATATATATATATATATATATATATATATATATATATATATATATATATATATATATATATATATATATATATATATTGTGAGCATTATTCATGCGCTTCATCTTTCCACCTGTAAATACACATCATCATCACTTGGGTCTGAGCAGCGGCGTTCAGGCTCTAGTGCGAATAAAGAAGAGTCTTGCGGCTTGAACGGTGTCTCACAAGTGGTGGATTGTGCTGTCCGGTTCCCCAGTCATCCGCCTCTACCGGTCACTATACGCCTTCTACTCCAATACAACCCTGGAGCTCCGTTCAGGTCGCCGTTTGCACCAACAGCACTCGGCAATGTCGCAAGACGAGCCCTCTAACGCTGGACCATCCACAACGCCTGCCTTGACGGGGACCCCTTCCTGCTTGGTCACCACACCTCAGAAAGATCCACCGGTGTTTGCTGGCCTTCGTGGAGACGAAGGCCAGCAACCACTGGGACGACTTGCAGAGTCGTCCCGTAACCACTGGGACGACTCTGCAAAGCTCACTCGCGTCGCCTTCTACCTGACCGGGGTAGCCAAGACCTGGTTTTTGGAGTTCCTTGATTGGACCTCATTTAAGCGCCAGCTACGACAGGTCTTCGCCAACCCTTCAATCCGCTCAGACATCGCGAAAAAGAAGTTAGCAGAGCGTGTCCAGCAAAACGGCGAGTCATACATTTCTTACATAGAAGATGTCCTCGCCCTATGTCGCCGCGTGAACAGCTCAATGACGGAGACTGAACGGGTGCGCCACCTGCTCAAAGGCATTGGTGCTGCAGCATTCAACGCCCTTGCAGTGCAGAACCCCACTACAGCATTGGAAGTCTTCACCACGTGTCAGCGCCTTGATGAGCTCCATCTGCTCCGTTTGCATCCTGACACATCCCATCTAAGCGCAACCAATGACAGCGAACTACGCGCGTTGATTCGTTCCATCATACGGGAGGAAATCCAAGCACAAGCTGTGTCTTGCCCACTTGAGCTCCGCACGACGTCTCCTGGCAGCAATCTCCGCAACATCATCAGAGAAGAACTTGTTGCCATCTGGTGTGCGGAAGTTCCCAGGCCTGACCCTGCGCCGGCACCAAAGTATGCTCAGGTTGCGGCCCTAGCGCCTGCTCAACAGACACCATCGCATGCCCCCGCAATCCATGGTTCACCGAATCCTCTGTCTCCACGAATACCGCTTCCGCCTCCCACCGCCTGGCGCCCACCCCGACCAGTCTGCTATTATTGTAGAGTCCGTGGCCATATTTCCCGGTTTTGCCGACGCCGTCAACAGGATGAAAGACGAGGTCACGATTCTATGAAAGAGATGAGCTTCTGGGTCCGGTTCCTCAACACAATCGCCCCTACCAACGTTATGAACGCCGCTCACCATCTGCACAGAGCCTCGACGGAGCCGGTGCTTCCCATTTCCCGCGTCGCCGCTCTCCGTCCCCGATGTGCCGCTCTTCTTCTCCCCTTCGACCAGCTACTTCGACCCCGGGCCATCGCCCGGAAAACTAAATAGTGCAGCTTCGGGAGGGAAAGCTGCACCTTTTGGGCTTAGTCAAACTCCTCCGCAGCGGCCCTCAAATGTACTGCTTGTTTGTGTTGAAGGTATATGGACTGAAGCATTAGTGGACACAGGTGCAGCGCTTTCCGTCATTAGTACTGAATTGTGTTCTCATTTGCCAAAAGTGAAAACGCCGTATACCGGACCTCATCTACGCTGTGCCAATGCAGTTGCTGTTCGACCCGTTGGATTGTGCACAGCGCGAGTTTTTATCGACGGCATTCTCCATCACATTCAGTTTCTCATGTTGTCTTCATGCACACACGCACTTACTTTAGGATGGGACTTTCTGTCTTCAGCGTCGGCCGTGATATCTTGTCATCAGCGAGTCCTTCATATGACGGACACAGACTTTTCATCAGCAGACGACGCTGGCCAACTGCGTTGCGTCACGGTGACCGATTGTGCCATTCCACCCGGCCACGACAATATCCTGACGTTGACGTCCGATAGCATCGTTAATGGTAATGTGTTTCTCGCTCCGTGCGATCGCTGGATATCCGGTGGGATTGTAATTGCGCCTAGCTTGGTCAGGTGCCTAGCTTGGGGCAGAACGCCACTCGTTCTGCCCCAAGGTACCAGTGTGGCCTGCTTCGCTGACACAGAACCTCTTGCCCTGATGCCTCTTCACGCAGATGCACCACTGTCGCCTGCTGTTAACGCCGACCATACGGCGACAACAGCTTTAAGTGCCACGATCAATCCTGATCTTACTGCGGCGCAAAAAGATCTCTTGGCACTACTTCGTAAACACAGTGCTTCTTTTGGCAACCACTCCAAGATTCTGGGCCGTACTTCCGTCGCTGTGCATCGCATTGAAATCGAGGGCAATTCGATCGTACGCCGCCGACCATACCGTGTATCTGCCGCCGAGCGCAAGATGATCCATCGAGGACACCGTCGGGGACATGCTGAAACGCGACATCATTCGGCCATCGTCAAGTTCCTGGTCGTCGCCTGTTGTGCTGGTCCGAAATAAGGACGGCTCAGTACGATTTTGCGTCTATTATCGAGCACTCAATAAGATCAAGCGCAAGGATGTATATCCGATGCCGCGAATTGACGATGCTCTTGACTCACTCCAGGGCGCTGAATATTTCTCAAGTCTCGATCTACGATCAGGCTATTGGCAAATACCTATGCATGAAGCGGACAAGAACAAGACGACCTTTGCGACACCCGATGGCCTCTATGAGTTCAATGTGATGCCCTTCGGTTTATGCAACGCTCCAGCAACATTTGAGGGTATGATAGACACAGTTCTTCGTGGCCTTAAGTGGAAAACCTGCTTATGCTATCTGGATGACATCGTTATTTTTTCTTCCACTTTCCATCAGCATGTTCAGCGGCTGGATGAAGTTTTGACGTGCATTTCCAACACAGGGCTTCAACTCAATACGAAAAAATGTCATTTCGCCAGAAAGAGCATCATAGTGTTGGGCCACCTTGTTAGTAAAGATGGCGTACGACCGGGTCCTGACAAGGTGATTGCTGTGACGCGCTTCCCTCGCCCCGAAAACCAAAAGCAATTACGCAGTTTCCTGGACCTCGCGTCTTATTTTCGGCGCTTCATCCGCGATTTCGCCTCCATCGCACCACCGCTGCACAGGTTGCAGACGTCGGGTACAGCCTTCACATGGACAAATGATTGCGACATCGCTTTTGCTACCCTCAAGGCCGCACTGACATCTGACCCCGTCCTCTGTCACTTCCATGAGCATGCCCCTACTTGTCTGCACACCGACGCCAGCGGCCATGTCATCGGTGCCGTTCTCCTACAGCGGGATACAAGTGGTCGTGAGAGAGTCGTCGCCTACGCCAGCCGCGCGCTTACGAATGCCGATCAAAACTACTCGATCACAGAACAGGAATACCTGGCTGTAATTTGGGCCGTACAAAAGTTCCGCCCATATCTTTACGGACGCCATTTTACTGTAATTACGGACCACCATACATTGTGCTGGTTGTCGTCGCTGAAGAATTTGGCCGCTGGGTATTCCGACTCCAAGAATACACATTTGACGTTGTTTACACATTTGGAAAGAAACACCAAGATGCCGACGCCCTCTCTCGTTGCCCTCTCCCACTACCATCTACTACGAGCAAGCCTCCTTATTGCTCATCCCATGACGATGAGGCTACGTGTCCACTAACGTAATCGGAAATGGCGGTTGCTGGCCCGGTGTCGTCCAATCGCTACACTCAGTTGGCCTCTTGTCAAAAGCAAGGTCCATACTGCTGTCGCATGGTTCAACGCCTCTGCGGAAAATCTAGACCACCAAATTCCAGGTTGCGCCGACAACTCCGGCAATTCCAGATTGAAAACAAGGTGCTGCATCGATACATTTACAGTGATGACGGACATCGGTGGGTTCCCGTTCTTCCACGTTCGCTTCGTGAGCAGGTCCTTGAGGCCTTTCACGACGACCCATCTGCCGGCCACTTGAGATTCGACTAAACATACAGCCGCATTAGGAGCCGCTTCTTCTGGCCTGGCCTCTCCACCTCTGTCGGTAGGTACGTTTCGTCTTGCGCACAATGTCAACGGCGCAAGCGGCCGACTTCACCTCCTGCTGGCTTGTTACAACCAATACCATGTCCCGAGGAATCTTTTGCCATTGTGGGAATGGACCTAGTCGGACCTCTCCCCGTAACGTCCGGGGGATATCGATGGATCGTGACGGCGGTTGACCACCTCACGCGGTACGCGGAGACCGCTCCTCTACGCTCTAGTTCTGCCTCTGACGTGGCCACTTTCTTTCTCGAAGCCATTGTCTTGCGCCATGGTGCGCCCCGCGTCCTTATAAGTGACCGCGGCAAGACTTTTCTGTCCGCAGTAATTGACGAAATGCTCAAAACTTTCGGTACTATTCACAAGACAACGTCAGCGTACCACCCACAAACTAATGGCATTACAGAGCGATTCCATCGCACACTAATTGATATGATAGCCATGTATATTGGGCCAGCTCATGACAACTGGGACAAAATCTTACCATTTGTCACGTTTGCTCACAATACCGCTGTCCAGCGTACTACTGGGTACTCACCCTTCTACCTCGTTTATGGCCGTTCGGCAACATTCACGATTGACGCGTCATTCTTACTCACTCCTACCGATAATTCTCCAACTACACCCGAACAGTTTGTCTCCAGACTTCGAAAATGTCGGCAGCTTGATCGGCTCGGTACAGAGGCCAGTCAAGACGATCGCAAGCAGCGCTACGACATCTCTCATCGTGACGTCTCTTTCCGCCCTGGTGACAAAGTGCTCCTTTCGACGCCTATTCGTGTCGCCGGATTGTGTGAGAAGTTCCAGTCGCGATTCCTTGGACCTTACATAATTAAGGAGCAAACATCCCCCTGTTAACTATCGCGTCACTCCCGTTGATGTTTCTCCTGACCGTCGCTGCCGTGGTACAGAGATAGTCCACGTTTCGCGCCTGAAGCCCTTCGTTCGACGTCTCTCCCCGGTCTAAGTCGTGCGCGGCCAGGCTGGCCGCTTCAGCGTGCGGGGAAATTAGTGTAAGCATTATTCATGCGCTTCATCTTTCCACCTGTAAATACACATCATCATCACTTGAGTCTGAGCAGCGGGGCTCAGGCTCGAGTGCGAATAAAGAAGAGTCTTGCGGCTTCAACGGTGTCTCACAATATATATATATAGCCGCCTATGTCTGGGTGCTCTCGTGATCACCGCAATAACTAGGCGTACAGCAAAATTGGTATGGGAGGTTAAGAAGGAGTCACGAATATGACTCGCTGGTCATGACATGACTAATATGACAATCCCGTCGCGCACGTCATCAAACCCTTGTAATGGTGTACTCATATTGATGACAACCACCAAGGTCACTGCCACATTAGGATACTTTCGCCGGAAGTTTTCTCAAGCACCGTCATCGTTAAAAGTACTATTGTACACTACTTTCATTCGTCCGAAGCTTGGCTATGCATTGTCAGAATGGGACACTGGATATGAGAGCCACATAAAATTGGTAGAAAAACTACAAAATCGCTCTGTCCGTTCATTCTAAACAACTACCAAAAAACTGCGAGTGTTCTTAATATGAAAGACATCCTACGCCTTCCACTGCTATCACACCTCAGAAAACTATCTAGACTCTGTCTTTTCCATAAAATATATTACGACAACTCATATTTACATTCCATATTCATTCAGCCGCCGCCGCACATTTCATCTCGAATCAACCATCGCCAAAAACTAAACATTCCACACAGCAACGATGTTGGTTGCTCACATTCATTTCTCCCCACAACGACCAGAAATTGGAACAATCTACCTGCATCATTCCCACGCATAACTAACACCAATAACTTCAAAATCACAATTCAGAGTTTCTTTTCAAGTTAACATCGCTCAATGCTTGTTTACACCTTTGATTGTTGTGTATGTTTTTTTTGCTACGCTTCTCGAAATTTCGTTTTACGAATGCTTATTTTTTGTGCATTGTGTTTTTCCATTAAATTTCTTTTTTGGAGTGTATTGAACGATCTCATTTTCTAACATTTCCGGGCTAAATAAGTGTTTCGATTGCTGTGTTATTCACTTCGTGTACTTTTGCCTTTGTTCTTGTAACTGAAATTTGTTAAAAGTGTCATCCAGATTTCTTTTTTTTATTTCTATGTTTTGCATCTATAAACAAGTAGTTATTAGGTGTCAACTTTCGCCCCTCCTCTCTTCAATGTACGTTTGTACCCTGAGGGTATTTGAAATAAAAATTCACAGTTTCGCCGCAAGGGCGAAGCAATGAATGCGATACCAACAAATTGGCATTTCACGTGAAGAACCGCAAGCAGATCGAAACTTCGAGTGCACTGCTCGAGCGCAAAGGACGCACGAAACATACGCACATGTATACACAGGGCGAGCGCGAACTTACAAGTGTCACAGTTGTTACTTCACTGCGTTTGAACAGCACGCTTCTCTCGGAAACGGCGCCTCTGCAGCAAGCGAAGTGACCTTTGTGCAGGCTGTAACCTAAACGCAGTCTTTCCGACGAAAGCACACGACGTAAAACTGCCCCAATCGCCCCACCTCAAGATAAGCGCGCGCGTGCGCCCGGGCAAAGGCAATTACGCCCTGCAGGCCAAAGTGCAAGGGGGGGGGGGGGGGCAACGCATCGGATCGAGTGGGGCGCCGAGCGCGCACTTTGCGCCATCTCACTTTCTTCGTGGATTTTGTATATATATATATATATATATATATATATATATATATATATACATATATATATATATATATATATATATATATATATATATATATATATATATATATGGAGCATGACGGCGTAAAGCAGCCGAGAGTGTCCATATAATTGCTATCGCAATAAAAAATTAATAAAACTCTGGCCGCGAGACACGTGTGGCACATACCCGTATACCACGGGCGGGTATGTGCCACATGTATGCGGGTATGTGGCACAGGTGATTATTGACGGTTTATATCTACCCAGGAACGCCGACAACAGATATTGGTAATTTTAACGCGTGAGCGTTAGCAAAAGCTGACATCGGCAGCGTTGACCCGACGAATGCAAAGAATAAATGTCCGGGTCCTAGCAGGAACCGAAACCCAGAATTCCGCGTGCCAATCAAGTATTCTAGCATAGAGTCATGCCAGATCTGGGAACTGCTTTTCAAAGAGACCCGAAAGTTTCTGAAACGTGAATTGTGGTTGCAGAGCTGGCTATCCAATTTTATAAACATTACATATAGTATACTCCTATGATACAGCCGTCGCGCCGGGTTGATGTCAATTGCAGTTAAGCGCCATCCACTGAAGTTCATTTGTGTAGCAGTGTAAAGGTACCATCCTAGCGAGCACAAGAGCTACATATCAGCTTACCGCTTCTGCCGTTGCTAATACGCATGTTGCGGTGGGCATCGTTACGGAACTGTAAAAAACTGGTTATATGAAAACGAATGCGATAGTTCAACTTATGTTTTTTGCGTACAACATTTGTACATATATTTAGCGTCATTTCGTAATGTTTCAGGAAATCCCGGTGCATTTTGCACCTACTGACTTGTGCATCGATCCAAATGGCACTCATATTCCTTTGTCAAATCTGGATGTTTGTAATTATAACCGGAGGGTCGATATCAGGCAGCAAAAAATCTAAAAAAAAAACACTGGCTACATTCGTGTAAACAAGATCGGTAGTCCCCTGCTGTAACATGTGCATGCTTTACTAGGAGGAGAGGGGACATCCATGGCTGTTTCAGGACAAAATAATCGCAAGACGCTCGAGGGTAGAACGCGATTGTGTATTCGGACGCTTTGTAAATCCGTAGACTCACTTCACTTCTCAATTGCCACCTCAACCACGTTCCATGAAAAGCGACGTCTGTGCGACTAACATTGGCTGTTTAAAAGAACCCTACAATGCCTACTTCAAGTACAGTCGGAAGTGCCTACCGCGGCATAAATCTTCCTTTTGCGAATTAGCGAAGTACCCACCAGGCGTACGTAAGGCATCACGCGAACTTGCGCACCTCCACGCTTCGTTGATTCATTTGCTGCTAATGATGAATAAATCTGTCTGAGTGCTTTGTACTGGGTGGACTTTTAAACCGTTCACTCACGGTATGATTGACATGTCTTCATGCCCGGTGCAGTTCTGTGCCTTTGCCATGCACCATTACACACCTTAAGGAGAGCCATCGTATTACGTGACAATCGTATCGGGTTTTGGTTTTTAAAGCAGGTCCAAGGAATGACGTGGCTAGTCTGTAGGACAGTTGCTTGCAGTGCAGAAGACCTTGGTTTAATTTCCACTCGAGCCAAGTTCTTTAATTATTTATTCAGTTGCAGCTATGAAAATCTCGCTAATGGACAACGATGATTCTTGTCTCAGAAATAATGATACCACCACTGGAATATTTGTGAAACGAGCTCTTTCACCCTATTGTGTCTAAACAACCAGAATCTTTAGCCCACCACAGTCTGCAACGCAATTATTACTCATGGTGTGCTATCAGAGATTTTATGGTATTGAAATAAACAAGAAAATAATCTCCAGCCACCTAGACTCATTACAACATAAGATGAAACAAGTAATGCATTCCCACTACTACCTGCGTAAAGCACACGTTTATTCACGCAGAACATCCTAAAGCTTCTGCGCAAGGTGCTTTCTGACATTCTTCAGGCACTTGATCGCTTCTTGTGTGTCGCCCATGTATATCCTTAACAGAGCTGTAAACAGAAGGCAAGTAAGAAAATGAAAACAAGAGATCAAATAGTCAAAGCAGAGCCAGTTTCCTTAAGACTGCGCTGTCTTCATTCACAAGTGAGAAGGGCGACAACTTCATGAAGCAGCCACCATCACCTGCAGGCAAGTCCAACAAGTCTTCCCCACAATAGAGGTCCTTAATCAACACACGCCGCCTATGTAGCACGCCTATTGAGTGACCACTATAAAATCACCGACAACCTACGACAAACCACAAGATTGACCAAACTACCCCTAAGCATCTCAACAAGGTGGTGTGTGCAAAGCCCATTCTCCGGCACCTAGACTAGCTGATTCTATACAGCATTAGGCCCAAATATCTGAACGTTACCTTCAGCAGAAGCTACGCAGTGAGAAATGAGTCGGTTTACAACAGCAGCACGAAAATTGTGATGGGGAATACGAGCCTCAACCTACTCTAATCTCCTGGGAACTCGGTCCACGGCATAGTATACGAGACATGCCAAAAAGATGCACGGTACACCTAATGAAAGCACTTAGAATAGGCGTAAATTGCTACAGTGTACTGAAGGAAAGTAGTGCAAATTTTAAAGGCTTGTTTTTCATTGTTCGACACAATATTAATCAGAACTTACAGACAATATTGCCATTGAAAGTATAGGGGATGTTATTAGTAGTTAATGCCATGTAAATGTGAAGAAAGAAAAGTGACGAAAAGATAACTTGCCTTGGGCGGGGGCCGAACCTGTGACCTTCGAATGACGCGTCCGATGCTCTAACGACTGAGCTACAACGGCGGCCATATACCGTTCCCTTTATGGGGCATATATATATATATATATATATATATATATATATATATATATATATATACACTTAAACCTAGGAACGTCTGTCAGCACCGCCAGTAGCCATGGCAGCGAGTGTGGAACACTATTTTTCTGCCTTTTATTGTCACGTAGCACGTCATCTTATTTCGGGCTGGCAGCTGACCAATAATGCTCGCAAACTACCTGAAAGCACAAGTCTGCCAAAACCAGACCCTCGTTATGAATGAAGGGAAGAAGTGGACATTTTAAGTGCTCGTTTGTCCTTGTTTGACACAATATTATTTAGAACTAACAGACAATTATACCAAAGGGAGTATAAGGGATGTTAGTAGTAAATGTAATGTAAATTTGGGGAAAGAAATGTGCACGAAAAGATAACTTGCCGTGGGCAGAGACCGAACCTGCGAACTTCGAATAACACGTCCGATGCTCTACTGACTGAACTCTACAGACAGTGTAGTGAACCATTAGAGCATCTGTGGCAGTCCAGTAAATTGGAAGCAATAAACAAATTGAAAGATGCGGGAACTGTAGCTTTGACTACAAATGATCGTATCACATACATATCTACTCTGTTGAATACCTTTTAACCCTTTCAGGGTCCACTTTTTTCGCGACATGCATGCCAAAAATGTGTAATTTTTTAATTGTTGAAATAAATTCTTCAGACCATTTTATTTAAGAAAAAGCATGTCTAAAATTGTTTTTCGTGACCGTAAAGTGACAAAAATGTCATTTTGAGTTGTTATAGTAACATCAAGCAAAATCCTAAACAAAAACACTTTTACGATGTCTTATAGATAAAAATTGTGCATTATAATAAACATTGCTCACAGACATACAAAAATAAGCACACCAACCAGAGTACTTTTCCGATAAACAAATGTTTTTCCACTAAAACTAAACACTGGGAAATTGTCACCTTTGATCCGATCCGGATCGTCTTACCGCCCACGCTTTCAAGATGTCGCTCCTTCATCATCATCCGAGTCTGAACTCGTAAGTAAATCCTCGCCTGACGAACTGACATCCAATGAATCAGATCCGGCACTTGGGGAATAGTCCACATCGGAAGAATCGCCGCTCGACTCCCTAGCACCATAGCAACCAGCGCGAGCTTCCGCAGCGTAGGCGAACTGCGTGAGTGAGTGCACGGAGGAAAACTGTGCAGTTGTGCCCCCCGTCCGGAAAGCAAAACGAGGGAAAAAAGGTATAATGATCCTTCGTCTTATCGCCAACGAGACGGAGTTAGTTTTTCCGAGTTCCCTAAACAGGAAACTCAACTACGGCGGAGAGGTTTGTGTAATTTAGCACCTACCGAAACAGATGTAATCACGCCTCGAGGAGTAATAAACGAGAGTCACAACCGATCACCCTTTGAGAGATTAAAAATCAGACAGCCGTCAGCTTTGCGGGCGCGAGAAGCGATAAACAACCCAATGACGAAACCGAAACCAGCCGCACGGCATGCGCGCGTTCAAGAGTGGAAGCGAAAGCCGCCGCGCCGCTTAGGAAAGCAAAAAAGCAACAGAGAGACATCGGCGCGTGAAAAAATCCCACGTGTTCCGAAGTGTGGCAGCACATGTCAAGCAAGAGAAGTGATCAAAAAAAGGCACGTGTTTTAAACCAACCGCACCGTGGGCACGCTCGAAGGCGCAAGCGAATACCGGCGCGCCACGTTGCGAGGCATAAAAAAAGCAACGGAGACATCGGCGCATGAAAAAAAATTAACAGTTTCCCGAAGCATGGCAGCACATGTCAAGCAAGAAAAATGATGGAAAGAGGCGCGCATTTTAAACCACCCGAACCGCGAGCGCGCTCGGGTGCGCAAGTGGTTGCCGGATCGCCGCTTTGCGGAGCAAAACAAAATAACGAGAAAAAACATCGGCGCATGAAAAAATTCCACGTGTTCCTGAAGTGTGGCAGCATACGGAAAGAGAGAGAAATGATCGAAAAATGCGCGCTTTTTAAAGATAAAGGCTGTTCCGTACATGTACGGTGAAAACCATTTGGGCACTGTTAGGTGCTGCCGTACATGTACGGCGAAAACCATCAAAGGGTTAAAGGAGCCACCTTTCCTGGAAGCATGCCATATTTCGCTTTCATGTGGTCCATAGACCTTGATTTCTTGGATACCTTCCCGGTCAGGCAGCTGAGTCCTTGAGTTCTTTAGGTTTCAAATATACTGAGTCATTCTTGAGAATGAAGAGTCAGTGCTTGCCCGAAAAAGTTCTCCCCAGACCTCCTTTACGGGCTATTTTTCATTGCCTAGACTGATGTGCAACAAAAATGCCTGCGTCAGACGTCATATCTGGACTAAGAAAGGAGACAGTGCATCTGTCCATCCACACTTGCCTGGTTCAACCAGTGGCGATCACGTGACACCCGCTAGCTAAAATTGACGAGAATTGAAGAAGCGTTGAAATTATATGAAAAAATAATTACTTAAATAATTTTGTAACTGCTTGGGATATGTATCACTGGTATTTCTACATGATTTTTCTTGGTAATGAGTGTAAACCACTTTTATAGCCATTAGTAACTCTAGAATTGATACACACAGCTTCCCGAAACATTGTAGTCCTCATTTTCGTGCTGGGGACCGGGGTCATAGCCAGGGGGTGGGTGGGTGGAAATGCTCATAAGGCTTCAATAACCCACATACAAGCCTGTCAGTCCCCGTCATCGACTAAGCACCAACTTTCGGGTGACCATCTGTGACACTTAGGTTGCCCGTTTGCCAGTCTGGGGAGGTGGCATGTGGAGTACTATTGGCAGATCTCGAATGAACTGCTCATTGGGGACGCAGAGAAAATAATTTAGTCTTTCTTCTAAGCAAGATTTCGAAGCTTGTTGGTGCTCGGTTGGTTCCGGCAGTTCGCGATACGTTCTAGAACAAAATGCAGCTGGTAATCCAAGTTGAAAATGACAAGAGGAAACTACGACAAAGATTTCTGTTTTGTCGCATTTTTTGGACGCTGTTGTCTTAAATCTGTACTGTTTTTTATTGTCTCTCATATAGTATAATGCCGGTCGCATGGTCTGTTGCCTGTCGTATGGTCTTTTGTCTGTCGCATGGCCTCTTGTATGTCGTATAGTCTATCGTCTGCCCTACAGTCTATTGTGTTACCTACACTCTATAATCTCTTTTGTAGTCTATTGCCTGTGTTACAGTGTATCACGCCATCCAGTAGCCTGTTGCATAGTCCTGTTGTTTGTCATGGGGCTAGAGCCTTGTGGTCCAACACTACTCCAAGACCATAACCAGTTTGTGTAGTCTGCAGTAATGAAATTCAGTTTCTTGGCAAGGTAAGCGGAAGCGTTGCCAATCTGCATTCATATTTTCACCTATAAATTTATTCATATGCGGTAAGCAAAGCAAATTAGAGCGTTCCAAAACTTGATAAATTAAATGACGCAGCAACTGCGATTCAACTGACGTCCAAAAGTGTCATTTTACAGTGCCATCACTACTCTCTAAGTGATTATTAATAAAATAATGGGAAAAGAAGAGATAAGTGACCGCCTCGTAACTGTCTCTCCTTACGAGGACACCTCAACAAGGCGGCACAGGGATGGGGTGTGGGGAATAAAAGGGATAGCGTAGAGGTACAGGATAGGGAGAGGAAAAAAAATGGTCAATTTCGTGATCCGCGCTAGCAGACAGCCCTCACGCGATGCAAACGCAGCCGCCAGGAATGCCGCCAGGAAGGCCGGGAGAAGAAGGAACACCGCAGAACGGAGCACATCAACCGGACCTTGGGAGAGCGCACGAGGCGCTCGCCGGGGCACGTAGCCCTGGCTCGGAAAAAAATAAAGTTCGCCGAACTCACGGGAGGTGTCCGGTGAACTTTGATGAGGGCACACACACTCTTGCTGATGTTAAAGACGCTCGAAGAGCGCGCTGGCCCTACAGTAGTCGATGAGCGCGCGAATAACACGTTTCACCACCACTGCAGGTGCCCTACGAAAGAGGAGTTCATCCTCGGTGTTGGCGGCGAGTCCCTGAGCACGGTACACACGCACAAGTTCACTTCGCTCGTCCGCGTAGTGCGCGCACTCAATGAAAACATGCACCAATGTCTCGGTTGCTGAGCAATGTAAACACTGGGGATTTCCGGCGCCAGACAGTCTGTGCAGCCTCTCCGCTGTCCTAGGCATGCCCACCCGAAGGCGGAGGATTAAAGCACGCTCCTCTCTCGTCAGTCCGGTCTTCGGGAGGGGGGCGTGGTGGGTTGCCCGCCGCAACGCGCGCGTCCGGGTGGCGAGGGGTGACGGAGAGGTAAGCACGGCGGCGCGCTACATCAAAGGGGCTCACCGATGCTGCGCCGTGCTCCCCTATTGGGCTGCAGAAATTAGGCGTCTTATTCTTCTTCTAACCACCAACACACACCGATGTTGTGGTGGGCGTGTCCGCCGCGTGCGCGGCCTTCGCGAGCTCGTCGGCCGCCTCGTTCCCAGGAACTCCGATGTGCGCTGGAATCCACTGCAGCACGAGGTCACAGCCCTGGTCCTGCGCCGCCTCAAGCCTACGCGCGATGCGTTTGGCTAGTGGCGGGCACCGGGTGTTCCTCGCAAGCAGCTGGAGAGCGGCACGAGAGTCCGAGAGGATTGCGACCGACGGAACTTGCAGCTGGAGGAGCGCATCGGCGGCTAGGTCTAGTGCGGCGAGCTCGGCGACCGTCGACGACGCCTCACACACAAGACGGCACTGGTTGTGAAGTTCCAGCGCAGGCACAACACAGGCGGCCGCAGCCGATCCGTCCCGCAGCACAGACCCGTCCGTGAAGAGGAGGAGACGTCCCGCGAGGTGATCGTCCAGCGTGGCAGCAGTTTCCTGCCGAAGCGCGCACGCTGGCGTCGTGCGTTTGCTCCTCACTCCGGGTATGTGCGTGCGGATCGTCAGAGGGCGATGCTTGTACGGCGGCACACTCACGTCGTTCACGTCCGGTGTGCCTCGAACCAGGGCACTGAACGAGGCGGCACACTGTCCCATCCGTGAGTGGGTGAGTGAGTGCAGCCGGGAAACAAGCTGCTGGCCGTGACGGGATCGGTGCATCCGCTCGATGTGGTTGAGAGCGCGTATGTCCGCACGCAGCGACAGTGGCATGTCGCCCGCCTCAGCGAGCATCGGCCTGACCTGTGATGTGCGGGGCAGGCTGAAATAGTGCCGGATGGCAGTGCGGTGCACCACTTCCAGCTTGTCCCAGTTGTTGCTGGAAATAGAGGCGAGAGGGAGGCCGTAAAGGATGCGCGCCGTGGCCATGCCGTTGAATAGGCGCAGGGCAAGGGTCGGTGAACACCCGTTGCCGCGCGCAAGTAGCGCACGAGCGGCAGACGCTACCCTTCTCGCGCTCTTGCACTGGGCCTTGATCGCAGGGGTCCAGCTCAGCCTGTGGTCGAGCAGCACCCCGAGATATGTCACCCGCCGCTTCCAAGGGATGGTGACTCCTTGGAGAGTGAATCCCGAGATGGCATAGCGCGCCACAGAGCTGCGGTGCACCAGCATTGCCTCAGTTTTTTCCGGTGAGAGCCGCATTCCCTTGAATGTGATGAGCGCGTCGATGGCGTCCAGCGCGCGCTGTACACTGGAACGTACACGCTGGCCGGAAGCAGTGGGTCCGGACGCAAACACAGCAATGTAGTCCGCGTACACAGCCACACGCACATCACACGGCAGAGCACGGGGAATGTAATCTCCTACGTCAGCCAGGGCGAGGTTGAACAGGAAGGGGCTCAGTACACTGCCCTGCGGGACACCAACACACACCGGACGCGGGTCACTGAGCACTCCCCCAACGCGCACACGCATGGTTCTTCCACTGAGGAAGGCAGCGATGTACGCGAGGAGAAGTCCACTCACTCCGAGAGTTCTGACCGCGTCCAGGATGGTGGGGTGCGGCAGGGGAGTCGAAGGCCGCCTTGATGTCCAACAGGACGAGGTAGCCGGCCTCTCCGTCATGGCGCGCCTGCTCCAGCGTCGATATGACGTCGGCAAGGGCATCGGCAGTAGCGCAGGTTCGGCGGAAACCGCACTGCGAGGGATGGAAGACGTCCAGCACCTCGGTGATCCACTCGAGCCTCCTCAGTGCCATGGCCTCGAAGAGCTTGCCCGCTGCCGAAGTGAGCGAAACAGGGCGATAGGACGCCGGCTCCGAAGCGGGTTTGCCCTTCTTGAGCACGGGAACGACGATGGCTTCGCGCCACTCTTGTGGCACGATTCCCGTGCGCCACACGTCGTTATAGGCCTCCAATAGCACTGGGAGCTGCGAGTCGTCGAGGTTGCGTAGCGTTTGGTACGTCACTCCATCCCCGCCGGGTGCCGAGCGGCGCTTGCGTGACGCCAGGGCAATGCGGAGCTCCCAAAGGGTGAAGGCCGCGTTGCACAGCTCGCCGATTTCGTGGCGGACTCCTGGGCTGGGCAGGAAGCGGCTTGGCGTGTACCACTCACGGCGGTGGTGTTGCGGGAGCGGCAGGACGTCACTCGGAGCCGCTGGGACGCCCAGGCACAGTGTGTCAGCCAGGAGCTCCGCCAGTTGCTGGTATGTGATGCCCTGGCGCACGGCGATGGACAGAAATGGGAAGCGCGCTCCCGAAGGGTTCAGGACGGCCCCAAAAATCCTCCAAGCCCGCGCCGTGCGCCGAGGGTCGTCGAGCGCCACGCACAGACTGCCCCACGAGTGATCGCGTCGTCGTCTCGCGTGCCGATGGCACACTGCGTCGAGGCGGTTGTAAAGCGTCCAGTGTTCTGCACGGTCGGACTTGATTGCACGGCGCTGCAGTTTGTGGCGAAACGCACGAAGATTGAGCAGTTTCAAGTCCGGCACCGGAGTTCCTGCAGGCACAACACACTTGCGCGAGGCCGCCTCGACACACCGCGATACGTGGGAGAGAAAGGCGACGCCCGACGGCGGGGAAGCGGCCGAAAGTTCACGGAACCGGGTCCAGTCCGTTACGGTGTACGTGCGCGCGGCCGTACGACGGCGATCGAGAGGTTCGAGGTAGAGCGGAAAGTGGTCCGAGCCCCAGGTGTCGCCACACCTTTTCCACTCGTACCGGACCCGATCGCTGACGATCGAGAGGTCGATGGCACTGCGCCGCACACCGCGTCGCACGAAGGTGGGACTCCCGGTGTTGATAACGAGGAGGCCTGTCTCTACGATGGAGTCCAATAAGGCCCTGCCTCGGTTATTCGTGTGGCCGCTCCCCCCACGCTGTGTGGTGTGAGTTGAAGTCACCACAGATCACTGCGTCGCCACGGAGGAGCCGCGCGAGCCGCGTCACAAAAGTCGTGTCCCAACGGTGCACTGGCTCGGCGTAAACACTTGCGACCGCAGTGTCGCACTCACCAACGCGCACTTTCACCGCGACACCCTCTACCGCACTGCACAGAACACTGGTGATGTCAATGGTACAGTGGGCGAGTCCGCGGCGCACGTAAATAGAGGCACGAGGACGAGCAGGCGGGTGTGAAGGGTCATTGCACACAACTAGCCTACACTAGCGCACCTCACATCGCGCGCCGCAGTGGTACGCGGTGAATCCAGGAAGTCTGCACTCGCCGTCACGAACACGGGCCTCCTGGAGTGCTATGACGTCGAACTCGTTGAGTAGAAGGTGCTCAACGAGTTCACTATGACGGCGGCGCAAAGAACGACAGTTCCACTGAAGGATGCGCGGCCGCCGTTCACAGTGTTTACTCGCCATGGTTGGTGAGTGCTTGGTGTGTGGCCAGCGCTGCTACGCAGAGCGGGTGAGCTGGACTGTCGGGCGGCAGAAAGTCAAGCGCGGCACGTACGGCCGCTGCCAGCACCGAGAGGGCCGAACTGTTCTCTTTGGGAGGGGAGGCCTTGCTGGTGTTGAAGCCCGAGGCCGCAGCCGCAGAACCACCAGTCGCCGCTGCATACGAGTGACCCTCTCGGATGTTGTTGTTCCGTGCGGTCGCATCGTTCTTGCGCAAGACAGCGAGGGCTTCACGACGTGAGATGGCCGTCTCTGAGTCCGCGCGAACTTCGAGCAGCTTTCGCTCTTGTTGCCAGCGAGGACAGCGGGGCTCTGTGGCCGGGTGAGCGGCGCCGCAGAAGAGGCATCGCGGTCGTTGCGCGGTACACTCAGCACGAGGATGCGGCCCGCCGCAGCGCACACAGCGTTCTTTCAGGGTGCACGAAATGTTTGTATGGCCGTAGCGACCGCACCGCTCGCACTGGACCGGCCGTGGACGTCGGGCACGCACAGAACGAAGCTGTTTAAAGAGCTCGACGTCCGACGGGGGTTTGCGGCCTGCAAACTGCACCAAAACATTGCGTCCCGAGCGCGTGCAGTTGAGGATGGGGAGCTGCGAGGCGATGTTAGCTCGGAGTTCCTCCTCGGTGATTGAGGGGTCAACGTTGTGAATGACCCCACTACAGGTGTTGGTGGACGCCTGCATTGCACGCACTGGGATGTCGCAGATGTTGGAGACCGCCAGGAGAGGCTCTAGGGCCGCCCCCTCAGTCACATCAACCGCCACCACGTTGCGTCCAAAGTTTATTCTGACGCCATGGGCACCCTCAGTGGTAGCTAGCTGAGCGGAGATGGCCTCCTGGGTAGCCGACCGGAAGCTGGCCTTCTTGTTAGCCGGCCTGTAGAGGACCGTCTCAAGCTGGGGAGAGGGTCGAGGGCGCGCTGAAGACTGTGTAACCGGCGTGCGCTTTTTCGCTGTAGCCGGAGCTTTGGGAGCGCGCTGGTTTGTTTTCCTGGGTGCTGGGACTAGGGGCGCACAAAGTTCCGTGCCCTCAGGGGCTCCAGTGGAAGGGAGGGAAGGAAATGCCTCTGCTACAGCTGCCAAGACGCAGCTGTTTTAAATGCGAATGCATTTCATAGTCGGGCTATGTCAGGCATCCGGCGTTGGCGTTGGCGTTGTCCGCGGAGGAGGAGGAGGAGGATAGGTTGAGGAGGTGTGCGCGCCGGCAGGTGTTAGATGTGAAGCATCTTATGGCGAAGCTTAATCCGGTGGTGGTGGTGTACGGCGTGACCGCCCTTACTGCGCATGCGCAAACCCTTTCAAAAAAAAAAAAAATAAAGATAAAAAACCTCCTCTCTCCCTCTCTCTCCCCTAGGCATCCCTCCCCGCGGCAACCACACCGTCACTGCGCATGCGCCTCCCCTCCTCTCTCCCCCTGCTACGCTCCCCCCTCTAGGCATCCCTGCCCGCGCCGTCCACAATCCCACTGCGCATGCGCGTCCCACCTCTCTTCTCTCTCCTACGCTCCCCCCTCTCTTCTCTAGGCATCTCTGCCCGCAGCGTCCACACTCCCACTGCGCATGCGCACCCCACCTCTCTCTCTCCTCTCCCTACGCTCCCTCCTCTCCCTCTCGCCTGGCGACGCCGACACAGGCAGCGTCTGCTAGCGAGTTTCTTGGTTGAAAAAACCGACTGCTCGCGCTGCACAACCGTTCACTGGCCACCCCGTATATATGGCAATGAATCTTGACCTCCAAGGTGGTGCCGGTGGGAGATTTCTCCTGTGCGTTGTTGAACAATAAAAATTCGCAGCGTGCGCGTTAACTAAAAGCGGTCTGCGGCGGAGCTATATATGAAAAAAAAAATAAAAAAATAAATAAAAAAGTTAAAAAAACAAGAAAAAGCAAAAAAAAAAAAGGCGCTGCGCCGTGCTCCCGACCGGGCTGCAGAAATTAGGCGCCTTTTCCTTCTTCAAACCAGAACCACCATATATAAATGGAGTGAAGCGCGCGCGAAATGCATTCGCATTTCCTCACGATTCCCTTCGGGGAGGTGGGGGCTTTTTTAGGAGGGGGGCCCGGTCTTTCTTTCCTTTGCCCATGGAGAGCGGTCTCGAAGGGCCGAAGGCCGAGCGAGTCGCGGCCGCAGGCGCGGGTTTCGCCTTTGGAGGCATGCGGGCCGTAGCAGACGACGCGATCAGCTAGGTGTTGGCTCGCTGCTCCGAGCAGGAAAGAAGGGAGGGTGACGGGGGACGTGTCCGCTCCGAATGTAAACACGCCGCGTCGTCTCTCGGCGGGGCCTCCCTCTCGTATGAGGAATGTGGAGAGGGAACGAGGGCGCTCTCCTCTTACGCAAGAGAGTGAGTGGTTGCGTCGTCAGCCGGCGCCGTGGGTTCAAACTGCGCGAAGACAGGACGGTAAGAGGAACACATACACACACACAAGCGCCTCTTCGCTCTCAGTGTATGTGTTCCTCTTAGCGTCCCGTCTTCTTCGCGCAGTTTAAACCTTTACGTAACAATGAACCGACTAGCCCAACAACATGTCTTGGTTCCCTCTCACACGGGTGTACTGGGGAGGAGGAATGGAGTGTGCTCCTCTCTCCGGTGACGTCGTCATGACGTGCTGCGTGGCTGAGTTGCGCAGTAGCCGGGAGAGGGGGAGAAGCTGGTTGCGGGCGGCGCAGAGCGCGCGCGCTTGGGTGGTTTTTCCCTAGCAGACGACTCCTGCTATGTGGATTGGAGGCGGCCCATTCTACTTGCGTTGGTTTCGATTTCGTTTTGAAACCGGGCCGGGGCTTCTGGGGAGGGCGAAGGGGAGGGGGAGGAAGAGGGTGGTGTGGTGTGCTCCCACGAGGCAGAGGATGTGGGAGAGGAGGAGGAAGCGCTGCTGTCCTCTTCGCTTTCAGTAAGCGCTCCCTCCTTAGGTCTCTCTTCGTCCTGCTTTGGAGATGCGTCATCATCTTGGGAGACAAGATGGAGGATGGGAGGCCGGAGTAGAGGGGTAATGGCGGCAGCGTCTTCCCCACTTGCGGTCGCGGCTATTTCCTGCGTTTTAGTTGTGGCGGCCTTGTTTTGGAGGGCCTTGCGTTGCCTTGTTGCCGGTAGCTTGCTGGTGCCGCGTGTGCGTGGCCGTGATTTTGGGGTACCAGCAAACGGGAGGGTGCGTTTCGTGGCGCTCTTCAGCTTGCATGCCCGGGTCAGTGTTACGGCCACGGGCGACTTGCGAGGCGCGCTGGGGCGGCTCGAGACGGTTGTGCGCGCTTGCGTGCTGGAGGAGATGTGAGTATCCTCAGAGTGGTCGTCTGCCATCCCGGATGGAGACGATGGGCCGCGTACGGCGTTAAAAAAAAAAGGGGGAAAAATAAAAATAATAAAGAGGCGACAGGGAACAACATTTCCTTTTATTTGATAGCCCTTAAAAGGGCTGCACGCAAGGTGCTACTGAGGCGGAGGAAAGGAAAAAGATAAAGAAAGTGGCGCACGGGTGTGCGCAAAAGCTGAAAAAAATAAATGACTGGGAGAAGGGATGAGGAGCGAAAAAGAGGCGACTGCTCAGGATGAGAACCGGAAGTGAACCGTGCCATCACTACGCTACAACTGTTAAGTTTGACCAAAGTGTTCTCCAGGTAAAAATTTGATGCATTTTGAAAGTGAGCCTCATCGTAATTACAGATGACAGTGTAGTGGAAAACAATGGTTTCACTGCATCCCTTTCGTGCCCGAGCAAAATACAATAGAAAAATTGCTAACTTGCTAAAAATTATTGATGTTTGCTTTATTCTAACTATGTTTTCAAAGGTTAAACTGTAAGAAATGGAGTTTTTGCCCCAGAAAACAGACCCGCACATATGTGCGGGCTGGGCTTTTATTCATATGATTCACTGCAGCGAGGAATACACTCATAACGGCTAAGACAAAACAAATAATGCGTGGTCAGCGCTGCGAATGCAACATTTTAGAGTATTGTGTGTCACTTGCGAGG